>JAJQWJ010000017.1:9530622-9753122 GCA_023637945.1 Phaethornis superciliosus
GGGAGAACATGAAGAAAGGCTTAGAACAAAAGCAGTCTGCATACAGATAAGGGTCTGAGTTCTTAAAGAACTGGACTTAATGCATACTGCCTGTACCGAGTGAAGAATTCATATGCAGTGATTGCATACTGCAGCTGAAAATTTGGTAGACTTACATATGAATACATCAGTATTTGGCATGATCCTCTTACCATCATGGTTGCCACTTACCTGTTTTGTGGCAAGAGACATTCTGCAGTCCCAGAGCAGCGTAATTAGCTCTTAGAAAGTAGGGCTTGTAGCTGGGAAATATTTCTAGCTTTTGAAGTGGTATTATAGAAAGCATTTGTAGGAAATAAGGCTGCATAGCTGCATTTTCTTTTTACTGCAAAAATCAAGAGCTTACTGCTAATCCTTTCAGAGGTATTAGCCACTATTTTAGTAGCATCTAGAGTCTGTGCCCAAGAGCAGGGTTTCACCGTGGAAGGCATTTAATGTAAATACATAGAGAGCCCATTTCTTCCCTATTGGTCATAGGTGCTGTTACCTCTGTGTAAATGGCAAGTTGCTTCTTTTCTCATATACTGAGGTATTTGCAGACTATTCAACATCCAGGGGCTTCACTAGCTTTCTAGCTTTTTTTATTTTTATTTATTTTTTCAGTAACTTGTTTAGCTTCAGCTCTGTGGTGTATTTGAAACAACACTCAAGTATAAGTCTCTTATTTGAGCTATTTTGAATACTGGCCGATTTATTAATTGAACTATCTCTAATTTTACCTGGCTGCATATAATTTGTCATCCCTATAGGACCTGGGAGAGTTTTAAATAATATACTTTAGAATATACTAATGAATAAAAGTACCATATTGCTCAGTGAGAGTTGGGAGCCTCATGTTAGCTGTGAACCAGCAGAGCAAGGCTGGTCAATAAATGTTTGGAAACAGAAGGGTTCCATGAATGTTGGGCCAGCAGCTTAGTACAGTCCAGCTTTTTCTTTTCCAAAGGGACTAGAAAAAAGATACAGTTCTCCACAGCATAGGTGACAAAATCACAAAGTCACAAAGCTTGGAAACAGCACATGGCTGAGAAATGCTTCATTTTTGGAGGCTGGAAATTTAAATAATCACAAACAACAAATTGCTTCAAGAAAATAAAAGGTAAACTAGCTTGAAGAGAAACTGAGAAACCCCTCTTTCCCTTGCTATATTCCCAGCCCCTTGTATAGTAGTAAATAGTATTTTTCATTACACATTTAATATTATAACACTTACTGACCTAAATGAAAGGTTGAGTATCTGCATTTCATGTACATCAAAAGAGTAAAAAAAAAAAAATGCCTTTGGAGTAGTCAACAGTCTTCTGCTGGATCATGCTTGGAAGAGACTCTTTCTCATATCTGTGTATGCAATGTATAGCATTACATGCTACAGTAGGGTTGCAATATGAAGAGATGGAGGTGGGATAATAGTGAAAGATGATCTTATTTCATTCACTCTCCCTGTTCTTCACCTCTGTCTCAGCCACCTCAGTTTGAAAGGCTGTTTGTGATTGTGAAAATTGATGGCTGGTATCCAGATAAGGCATGTGAGAGGGCTAGAGATAATTAGCCTAAGGCCTCATCATTAAAGTTTGTGCACCAGGACACTCCAAAGAAAAATGATCTCTTGGAACAATTTATGTAATGTTCTGGCTTTGTTAATGATAAACCCAAACCCTTTCCTTTGTGCTGAGAGCTTGCATGCTAATGAAGTTCATTCATGGGGAATTTGTACCAATGCCCATGTTGACTCTACAGATGAGATTGCTGAAAGACTGTTTGACCTCAGCTGATGGCAGATTTCATGTGGGATGGTGAATACATCTGTTTCTGATGTGTTCCACAAGTAGAAAGCAACCCCTAGGCTTTTATTAATTTCCCTGTGTAAAATAGCCTGCATGACTGACATGTGTACACTGATGCTTGCTGTCTTTAAGTGGTACCAAGGCAGGCCCATTTTCAGTTCTTGGACTCCACCATTCCTATCATCTTGCATTCAAGCTTTTAAGCTGTGATGGTAAGGCCAAAGTTGCAGAAAAATAATTTTAACAAAGATCTATAGAAGAAATGCAGCTTAAAGATGAGTCTGTAGATGAGAAGCAGACTTCAGATTCTGGCTAATCACAAGTTAGCAACCTGGGTTAGAGATGAGTGAGCTGTATGTATCAAAACATGTCTCTGATCTTTTTGATATGAAAAACATAGAAAAGAAAGGGTCAGAAGTAGCAAGAATACCTTGAGGGAGATGGAAGTTACAGCAATATCAGAAGACAGCTGGTAATGGGGCAACAGTAGATTTTTTTTTTTTTCCCTTTAGGGACAATGATGGAACAGTAATTACTGAGAAAGCCAGCAACCTGCAGAGTGTAGGAGTGTCTTGCTTGTAGTTAGAGATGCTGAGGTATGGTGTGCATCAGAATCAAAATTTGGTCTCTGATTAACTGAATCTGCAGATGTTGGGCAGGTAAGAAGGCAGATGGGGTGGGGAAGGGAGAGAAGGAGGAAATAAGCACTGTGATGTCATGCCTTCCTTGAAGATTCAATGTGCACTAATTTTATTCCTTCAAATTTCATCTGTTAGTGAAACTGCCTCTCTTTAATCCAAATTTTATCTAAAAAAGAGCTGAAGTCATAGTTCAGGTAAAAATGGATGTAGTTATAGTTGCTTACTATGTCCACCAAAATAAAGCAGAGTGGCTGTGCTCTCTTATCTCCTCTGGTTTTCCCCCATTTCCTTTACAACCATATCAGGCTGGTTTAATCAGTGATCTCTAACACTTGATGCTGGGACTGCAGACAGAATTTGCATGGGTTGTTAGTCTGAAGATGAAATGGGCTAATTCTGCTCTAGCTAATAAGTTGCAATGTAAAAAGCATAGGTGTATATTGTTTGAAGTGACAGTGATTTGAGATGTGCTTGAAGCCCATCAGGAAAAACTTGAAAAGGGTCTGAGATCCGGGGCCTGCTTTGACACTGCTAGAAATCAGCTCTCTCCGGTGTCCCAGGGAGGTCTCTTAAAGACTAGCCAAGGCATCAGTAACCTCATCTGCAAATGTGGGCTGATTGGTTCTAAAAATGCTGTCTCCCAGAAAAACAGTAAAAGTGAATGCTTGGCAAATGAAGTTTTCCATTGTGCTGGACATGTTTTCTTTCACACTGATTTCTGTGGCTGGAACTTACGGGTGCTTATTTCTCCCCTCACTGATATTTCTGTCTCCTTGAGGATCTTGTTTTGTTGTTATCTGTGCCAGTGAAGTCCAGAGCAATCTGCAGGGTCAGAAGGAAAGCAAACTTGAAGTAACATTTCAGTGGGAAATTGCCTGTTTCCTCTTGTCCCACTGGCATCCATGGAGTTGCTCACCCCAGTATCAGTTGCTCTGCTTCTCTTAAAAAAACCTTCAAATACCTTCCTTTCTACTTTATGCTAATGGAGTCCTATGTGACTTCTGTAAGTTGTTATACTGTATTTATATGTAAGCATGAAACATTCTTCTCTTTGAATAAGAAATGAAACCAGTGGCAATGAAAATGCAATTGAAAACAATCTTACACAGCTGAATAAATGCTTTCCTTTGCATCTTAATGAAGATCTGATAGGATCAGCAGAAAGTAAGGTGGGTTTGAGTGTATGTCCAATACCACTGTGAGAATCTCAAAGGAGATGGAAGTCAAATGCATGTACTGTAGAACAGATTATAAATGACATAGATTTAAAAATCATTGTTTTGGGGTTTTTTGTTTGGTTTGGATTTTTTGGTTTGGATTTTAAGAGAAGTAGAATAACTGCTGTTTTTCATTCTTTAGTTACAGGCAGAAATAACTGAACATCTACATGTGCCTGTCAAGAGACTGCTGACTGCTTGTGCATGTAGTTGAAATCTACCTACCCAGAGTCACTGAGTGTCAGGGGTTGGAAGGGACCTCTGAAGATCATAGTAAAGCTTTCCTATTTTAAGTGTTAAAACATTGAGTTGCTTTGAAATGTATGTCTTTTTAACTGAGATCTTTCAAGAGGTAATTTACTGTCAAGAGGTGATTTACTGTCCTGAGAACTAATTTTGGCTTGCTGCAGATGTAAATTCACTCTCAATGTGCTCCTGGGCCTGATTCAGAGATGGGTGTATTCTGCAGGTCTTTCCAATTACTTTTATGAGTATCAGATGAAGTCTTTAATGTACCACTGAGTGTTCACACTCGTTGAAAAGTTTCTCATTTCTAGATACAATGCAGATCTTTAGAAATGTCATTGTACTTTAAAGCTGTTCTGCTCTCTTGAATGAGAAGATATTTACACTTGTGTGAATACATCTGATATAATCCTTCTTTCCTCACACTATAATATGCCTACAGTATGTGTTTTGATATGTGTATCTTTGAATATGTAATATATTACCAGATGGTATGTGATTAGCAAGGTATACTAAAGTAGAAAGATGTCTTTTGCCCTGGGTACCAGTACACAGTCTGGTAGTGTATTTAAAGTGAATATTTCAGGATATATATTTAGGAGAGAAAAGAATCTGTTGATACATGCAAAAGTTCTGTGTATGCAGTAAATGAGCTATCCAGGGAAGTTTCATATCTAACATGCTACTTGAAGTACTGAAAACTACCTCTGGCTCTTGAGGTTGGCTTGGTGAAATTTTGACTGAGAAGATTTATTGTTGAGATGCTGTTGGAATGTTTTTCAATTCCAGTAGCTCGATAGTTAAGATTTGGGATATAGAATACCCCATGTCCATGCAACTTTTTTCCAGGTGTCTGCTGTTCTTAATTCAAGGAGCTACTTGGTTCTGAGTTCCTGCCTGCTTGGGTGGGAGCATGTGAAAGCCCTTGTTTTCTCTGCCTTTGGACTCAGAAACAAAGTTCAGCTGTCAAAGAAAATGTAAGAAATGGGTAGATGTGGTGCTTCAGGAAATGATGTAGTGGGTAAAGTGGTGTAGGACTGACAGATGGACTTGGTGATCTTGAAGGTCCTTTCAAGCCATGATCATTCCGTGATTCTGTGGTGGCCTTGCCTGAAATCATGTAACTTGCTGCTGTGCTGTGGAGACACCTGAAGTTATGGTTGCCTATTCCTAACACAGATTTTAGTCACCAGAAATCGAATGTTGAATGTGTTCAGCTCAGTAATAAAAATTACACGGTGAAGAGAGATTATGTACATTCCAGAAGCATCCTTTTTATGGGTTGATTCAAGTCTGGAGGTAGCTTTAGGTTGGTAACTATTAGAAAATTCACGTAAGAGCCTTAGATCACGTAAATCAATAAGGCTTCCTTGATTGTAATGGGCTAATGCCAGCTCATACCACCTGAAGAGCTATTGCCTAGATTTACAGTGTAAATATAATTACTATGACATAGATTTGCTTTGGTTCACTGAGCTGGCAACCAGCAAGTTTTACATTATTGTGTCTTTTTGTTCTTGCTGTTAGAGGGTGACTGGAGTTAGAAGCCAGACCACGGTTCCTCTCCCAAAGTGCTGTTGTGACAGAATTAGCACAGAAAGCAGATATCGCCGCAGAGCATGGGGCTCATTCTGTGGGCCCCGGGTGCTGTGCTCCCAGCAGGAAGGGTCCATTTCAGTCTGGTTGGCACAGCAGGAACCTGCTGACTCAGTACCTGCAGGAGCCTCGGTGCTTTTCGGTGGTGGCTGCTGTAAGTGGTTGCAATTAGGTTTTGACATTAACATCCTGCTCTGTGTCAGGCTGAGTGGGAAAGCTGAGCGCCTTGCTAGGTATGATTGTTTTCCTGGGCTCTGCCAGCAGTCGGGTATTGATTTAAAGTGTGAGGCTGGCTTGGCAACCAGAGGGGCTAGAAACATTTTTGAAACTAAATATTAAAATTGCTGAAAGATACGGTGAGCTCTTAGAGTAAAATTGAGGAGATATCTGAACTCTAGGTTTTCATGCAGACCTGTAAATGATGAAAAGTGCATGGTTAGTGCAACAGAAGCAGAAGGCTAAAGTATTGCCTTGGGTTTTTTCATAAAGCTGTGTAGTCTGTAAGGTGAAAGCCATTACTGTCCTTTGCCATGAGCTTTTATGGACCTCTAAGTATAACGTTGGCACAGGTTTTTCCTTGCCTGGTAGCAGGCTATTATCAAAGTTCCATGACTGCATTCATGCTGTGGTGTTGCTAGTATCAGTAAAAGAATTCATATTGATGAAATCATGGGTGACCCCTTATACTGATGGGGTTGGTACCTCCAAGTACAGTTCCTGCTCTAGGTTTTGCAATTATGACTGAGGAGATCAGTGATCTCTGGATGGAACTGAGCACTGGGTGTGTCCCCTGGCTCTAGAAGCTATTCTTTTAAATTATCATTAAAAACAGAAAATCATGGCTTGTGGTTCTAAGTGGTTGCAATGCCATGCAACTAGGAAAAGTTGCGGTAAGGGGCTAAAATAAATCAGTAAGCAAGTCTTTTATGATCAGAAAAGAGAGAAAACTGCTTTCAAGGGCTCTTTATGTCACAAACATGAGTGCAATAGCTTCAATGTTAGCACCCAGCAGTCATTTTCCACAGTATAAATGCATCATAACTTAGCATGATTTCTGTGCTCCTGGGAGGCTGTAGACTTAAATAACAAGGGTGCTCCAGGTCACAGCAGAGATGCAATTAACCCTGAGACTGAAGAAATAGTTTTTCACCTCCAGAAAGGATTCTCATTTTGAATAGCTCTCCATTAGTTTTCCTGTGGGAATGACACAATATTGGCAGTATTTCTGGAACTAATATGATAGTGCTAGCCAGAGAGCAGCTCAGCTATTGGTCCTTAATGCTCCTGTGGCACTGGGGGCTCTGTGTGCCTTCAGTCAGGCTCTGACTATCTTCTGGTTACTGGGCAATTTTTTTTTTGTCCTTCTGCAACTGGGGTAATTCCATATGGCAAAAAAAAAAAAAAGCTATGACTGTGTTTTAGCAAGGGGTGCTTTTGTGTGTGTCTGAGTTTTCATATTTGTTGTTTGTTAATTGCTTGTTCTTAGGTGGTATTTAAAGCTTATATTTGGTTGTGTTTTCAGCTGACCCAAAACATTCACATGTATTTGAAATTCCATTAAAAAAAATTGTCTCTGAAAATCACCCAGTAGATAAACTCTTAAGTAGGGAACACTTATTAGAACTTCTGATGTGTTGTGTATCTGCTGCCTGCCTTCCCCTGCATGTTTGGGATTGTGACTCAAACTCTAGTGCAAGAGGAGATTATAGGCAGTGTTGCCACTAGTTCTTGTTATCTTTGTAAACCATAACCTGCAAGATCCTTTAGAACAAAAATTTCAAAAAATATAGAAAGCAGTGAGATGTGGCTATAGTGATGAGAAATATGATAGCTGTGCAGGTATCCCAGAGGCACTCTGGCTCATTGGGTGCTGCAAGCTCTTGTGTGTGTTTGTTTAGGAAGGCATTATTCTTGGAGATCTGTCCCCACTAAAAGTGGGTAAGTCAGAGAGAGTACTTGGAGGCATGAAAAAAGCACAGAGGACAGATATTTTAATCACAGGAAACTGAAACAGAATTAATTTCCTTAAAGGGTAACAAGAGAGGTGAAATTAGGAATGCTTATTTATATGTGTAATGTGCATTGAATGAACCTCAAATTTGACTTTGTTTTGAGAAGTGGGGAATATGGACCAGTTTATTCTCTAACGTCCTTTCTAACCTATATCAGTCTTTGATTCTTATTATTGATGAATCCAAGAGACAAACTTTTATAGGATGTTTTGGTCTGTGGAACCCACTGGCTTAGCATGCCACTGAGTTCACATTGTTAAATAAGAAAAAGTGGATTACACACCAGGATAGATAAAATAATGATCCATAGTTGTGTTGGACAGAATAGCATTTCCCAGGGGCTGGATGTTGTTAAGCCAGCACAGCTTGCAAGGCATTGCAAGAAAATTTCCTGTTAGAGAAAATGGAGTTTTCTTTCCCTTGTGCAGTTGGTGTGGGGCAGTGACAGGGTCTGTCAGGATGTGCTCTATGTGGGTGAGGTTCAGCTTTCAGTCACAAAAAGATAGTTCTAGTAACATCAGCATCAGGAACTTTTTGTAAGGCACTTCATATTTTATGAAAGATTATTGAAAAAAAAAAAGTACAAATTGGCCCTGGATTGTTGCTAGCAGATTTACTATCTGTTGCAGAGGTGGAGAGAGGGTCTAATTAATCAGCATTTCTCAAGGTAGCTATACTAGGCTGAGAAATGTATGGAGAAATTAACCAGGGTAATGCTGAAGTCCCTGCTTTGCAGAAGGTCCATCCAACTGTGTTACACTAGTCTGTGACCCCAAGAGTAATGTTACCCTAAATGAAGCCAACAGCTTTTTGTTTTATGCAAAGTAGGCCAATAGATTCTTGAAGTGGTAAAAAAGTCATCTCTTCTTGAGTGACAGGGTATTAAAAGAAGCTGATTTGGCTGTTTTCTACAATAAACTGCACCAACCTATCCTTGTCTAGCATTCATTTCAGTAGCATGTTCACTTCAGGAGTGGGCAATAAGCATACTATTTTTGAAAAGTAAGAGGACAATGATATAAGCTTGAAAACCACTTTGGTTAATGCTGTAGTATGAATCTGCTGCAAGGTTAATAATAGAGTTATGTCTGTCGACAAAGGAAAGGAGCCTGACAACACAGAAGAAATTCAAATGGGTTTTAATTCCTTGCATAATTATTTTAATAGCCATGTTCAGAAAAGGCTTGAGAGATTCCCCATACACTGTTCATCTGCAGATGGGATTTACCAGTGCACCACTCACAAGCTTTCTTTTGAAAAGTCACTTTCTTGTTCTATCATGTTTACAAAACCTGAAATTGAGAGTTAGTCATGAATCTTCTCTTATTCAAGTCGATGGCAGATGTGCTATAGAGTTAAACTCTCTGGGACTGATTACAAAGAAATTCCATTAGCAATATTTAAATGCTGTCTTTGAAAGGCACTCAATTATATGTGTGGTGGTGCTGATCAAGAATAGTACCTTTTAGAAATGAAAAAATAATGTGACTGTTAGTTTAACATAAAAATGTCAAACTGTGGGCAGTCTCTTGTCAGTTAAAGAATCTGGGCTGTTCCCATTGGGAATAAGGATGAAGGGGTGGGGGGGGTGGGGGAGGAGAAATGGGTTCCAGCAATTCCAGATGTGCAGAACTACTTGGATAATTTGTGCTGGCAAATAACAATCTCAGCCAATTTGGGAATAATACAGGCAGCTTGATACTTGTTCTTTCTTTATAAGCCACCTTAGTGATATCTATTTTTCAGAATCTTCTATAGCTAGCAAAGGCTTTACAGCAAGCAAGGTGTTAATGGTGTGCTGAGTGGAGGTGGATTTGTGCAGATTTAAAGAATGTGCTTTAGCAACTTCATAAAATGTATTAAAAGAGCAAACCTGCTTGTTGCTAGATTGAAGGATATGCCTATAAGTGGGGAGGAAAGATCTTTAAACCTTGGAGGCTGCTGCTTAGGTAGGAGTAAAAGGACTGAGATAAGCAACTCTGATACTTGTCAGTTCCTATTGAGACTATGTCTGGGTCTAAATAAAACACTGCAGTCAAGTGTCAAGTCTTGCCTTGTTTAAAAGTAACTTCCAAGAAAATAAAAGTCTGCTATAAGTTATGGAGGAAATGTTATGTAAAAGCTGCATTTTTTGGTCCATGGGTCTCTTGCTTGCTTTTGGGAGGTCAGTGCCTGTGTTTTCTGTTTATTATTTCTGTTGTGTCATTCATGTCTTCCACTTCCACTCCCCTCTGTTTTTTGTTTTTTTGTTTTGTTTTATCTTTACCCAGTCAACTTTAAACTTGGATATGAGTGTTCTCTTTACCTGGACATGTTTTGAGTCATTTATGGATAAGATAGTCAATAAATTTGCTCCCAAAATGCCCAATCTAAAACGAGGCCTGTTGAAAAGCTGCTGGTGTGGTAGTATGTGCTATGTTATGATTTAAATGTAAATTAGAAAGGTAGAGTTAGCATCTCCATTTTGCAGGCCAGGCACTGAATGGCAGTGTGATTTGAACAAGGTAATGCAGGTCTGTCAGATCTGGAAACTGAATGTCCCAGTCTTTTGTGAGCCCTAGAACAGTATTTCATTTTAATATTTATATCTTGTTAACAAAATCTGACTTGTTTATCCAAGCAGACTGAAATGGACGCTTTCTTATTTTTCCTGTGTGGTCCTTTTTTTAGTGTTCTTTAATTTTTTCAAATAGTTAAAGCAGCAAATATGCTACTTCTTAATCACCTACCACACTTCTTTTTCAGCCCAATAGTTTGGACCTTCTTTTGTACATTTGTTTCTCTTTGCACCTTTTTGTCGTCTTCTGACTTAGGAGAGGGTCTTGAGTCACATTTCTGTGTCCCCATGGGATGCTTTTGGCTAAGTTGGTGGAGCACAGTCAGTCCCTGCTGGAAGAGCTTTTTCCCAGCATGGCATTCCTAGGGGCTGTGGCTGGCTGGGTAACCATGCAGCAGTGCTTGCAGAAGATGCACTTGTGAAACAGTCTGAGGTTTTCCCCTTTAAACTGTTTTTTTTTGTTTGTTGTTGGTTTGTTTTTTTTTTTTTTTTTTTTTTTTTTTTTTTTTTTTTAAAAAAAATCCTCCTCCTCTTTTCCTCCTTATGCCATTCCAGGTTCTGTGCAAAATCATTTGCAGGTTTCTAATTGGGAGTTTCACTACTTAAGACTCCTTGCTTCTGGTCTTTTAATCCAAAGTTGTCCATGAAACACACCTGAAAGAAACTTGTTTCATGAAAATGAAAGTGTTTCCTGAATGGGAAATATTGCTTTGCTATTCTGTAACAAATTTGATGTTTGTTTACATTGGGGTTTTTTTGTGCGTGGTTTTGTGGTTTTATTTGGTTTTGGGGGGTTTTGTTTGGTGGTTTTTTTCTTTTTTTAAAGAAAAAGCTCACATTCTTATCTTTGGAAACCTGAGGGGGGCATCAAGTTCAATTTTGGGATATTTCTGCTTCTTCCTCCTTCCCCAGAAGGTAGCACGAGCAGCAGTGAAAAAGCCCATGCACAAGCATAGGGGATATGAGTTGGAGAGGTTGGAAAATTAGAAATCCAACACTAATTTCTGTACATAGGAAGTTCTTTCCATCTTCTTTGTACTGATCTGCAGCAGCAGCATAACAGAATACAGAGATGTAGAGGCTAAGTCTCTTGTTACAAGAGCTTTCACCTCATTTTGAGACAAGTCTGAGATATTTTGGGCAGTATGGCATCCTATCACAGCGCAACTTTGCAAAACTTTAGTAGGACTGGAGCTCATTGCAGAATCAAGGCTAACTGTAAAATCAGGTGGTTTTTTTTTTTTAAGATTTAAAAAATTGTTCCCCCTTTTTTTGTTTTTTGTAATTGTTTCTGAGCTGCAGCTGTGGAGCTGTGCTTGTCTCCAGCTGGGATGAGTGGCTCAGGTAATGGCAACACCACCACACCCTGGGGCAGGGAGCAAGGGAAAGGCTTCTCCCTGGCAGGCTGGTGTATTATTCCACAGGGAGACAACGTTTCTTTGCAAAACGCTCCTCTGACTTTAAAATTATATGTAGTAACTATAAAATTACCAAATGTCAGGTAAACAAAAAGTTACTAAGGATGATATTAGTTCTATCTGCAGTTCACAGAGAGAGGCAATTGTCAAGTCTTGCTGTTATTAGGTTGAAATAATAGTTTGGGGACTATCAACGTTAAAATTTCATTGTGATGGGACAAAAAGGCTCATGTATAATCAATAGTAAGAATCCATTATTATTGACTTGGAATGAATGAAGCATGAATGCATTTGTGCAGATATGAACAGTTAGCAATCTTTTGAATAATAAAGAATTAACACTACACAGATAATGTCATTCAGGGAATTGGACTCACACCCAAATTGGTACAGGTCTCTGTTATGAAGTCGTTCACATCCCTTAACTTCCACTGAGCTGTTTCTCAGAATACTCTGTCTATAATTTAGTACTCCTTGGCTCTGGCTTGGAGGTGAGGTGGTGAGCTGGTCAGGGTGCACTGGCCAGGTTTGGTGACAGTGCTGGGAACAGTACTGCCTTGGGACATGGTGGTGGGAGCAGGCTTGGAGGGTGCTCTTGTTTTCTGCCATCCTGAGCCTGACTGCTGTTTCAAGGAGAGTTTGTTGCTTGCACTGCAGGGGCCAGGCTGAAATAGGGGAAGGATGGTGAATGCCAAATGGAGAGGAGAAGCATAGAGCCTGTGGAGTGTGCTGGTTTCTGGGGACATGGCCAAAGCCATGGATGTGGTGTATGACATTAACTTGTCTACTGCACATCACCTGCTGAGACAGGCTGTTCCCAGAATGTTCTTTTCTGTCACTGTGGGATATGTTGCTTTGGCACTACTGTTAGACTCTTTCCACTGAGGGGGTGGGCCCAAAATGCACTTAAAAAAAAAAAAGTCATGTACTAATCCCGATGCATTTAAATTTCTTTTCAACCTCACTTTGAGTTTCTATATACTAGTGCCCTTGAAATGTGTTAAAGAGTATTTTAACCTTGCTTTCAGGCTGCTAGCTGCTTTTCAGCATCTTCTGGCTGTGCTTTACCTCCTCATGCTGGCTTCCTCCTGTTATCATACCCACAGGACTTTGACTTTCAAGTCATGTGTACTGGACCCACAGCACTTTGACTTTCAACTCTAATGGTAAAGGACAGAAGGTTTGTGTTGCTCCAAACCTGCCTTTGCTTTTATTTGCTTTTACAGTGAAAAACCTTGGATGTGTAGTGTGAATTTGCTATGGAATGTTCCTCAGTGTTCTTACTCTCCTGCTTTTCAAATTTCCAGTCATGGAGCACTACAGCAGAGGTTTCTGTCTTCCACAAGAGTATCAAATGTGTAAATTTCCAAGCCTTCCCTATGCTTGCTGTGGCACCTGAAAAAAGCCTCTTCCAGTACATCACCCTATTATCTCCAGTGCCTTCCTTCTTGTGGCATGTCCTGTTGCTAAAGGACTTGGGGAAACTCACTCAAGGTTTCAAAATGAAGTAGAGAGATCTTGTGGTTGTGGCACTTGATGGGCTTGAGGAGACATTATGAGGAATCCGGGAAGTAATTTATTTTATTTCAGCTGTGAAATGGGAACAATAATTTTCTTAGTCATTGGAGAGGGAATAATTATTTATTGCTTGCATTACAATAGCACTAAGGACTAGTTGGGCTAAGTGCCCAGAAACTGAAAAAGTTATTTAAGGAATTAGGTGTATCTCTTTTTTTTTTTTTTTTTTTAAATGCTATTTTTTTAAAGGCACCAATAATTTTGATAAAATGAGTGGCATATTGCATTGGCACCTGCTGTAATCCTTTAGGATGGGTATAATTGTGGAAAGAGAGTGTTATTACCTCTCAGTTGTTACCAACAGTGCATTTCCTTCTCATACGTCACTTTCAGCTGCTTTTCAATGATTGTGGAGGAAAATAATTGAGGGATGAAGTGTAGGAACCAAACTGAGCAGCCCATGTGCTGCAGAGGGGGTATGGGAAGGGAAGAAGATACCACCAGTAGGGCCTTTAGAGCAAGTGAACATTTTTACTGTAATAGGCAAAGCCTGTTTAAATGATGTGTGTATGTACACTCTGATCACTTATCCCTGTGAGAGCAGATCTAATGGACAATCTGAGGTCTCTTCAGTGAGAGAGAGAGAGAGAGGAAACGTGAAGAATTATGAGAGGTACTAGAAGTTTTTGGCCTTAAATATTAAGTTCCTCCTTTCTTGTGATCTGTTCCTGAAACTTTGAAGCAAATTGATTTACTGTCTGACATTAAAAAAATATATATATTTCAAGCAAAAACATTTACTTATAGATCATCATTGTTTTAAAGTAATGTTTACAAGTCTTAAACTCAGTGCAGTTTATAATAGCTTAAACCAACCATGAGAGGAGCCATGCTGATAACCTGCATTTCACTTCTAAACAGTTATGAGTACACAAGAGACAATGGATTTGCACACGTACATTTTAAAACAGGTTTTTAAAATTTCTTTCCTTTTTTTAAGTGCATGGAAACTTCTTCCTTGCTGAATTGCTACCTCACTTCTCTGGCCATGTTGTTGCTGTAGCATAATACCTGGCCCTAAATAATTGCAAATATAGGTAAAGTCTAAACTTTATTCTTCTTTATTCTTATCAGTTGGAAAGCACATAATACTATAGGGAAATAAAGAGAAGTTTCAGCTCTATTAAGCAAGAGTATGTCTGAACTCAATAGAAGCCCTGTTTGCATGACACCTCCACTAATGCAGCCCTTTGGACTAGAACAAAGGATTTTTTTTTCCTTAGCAATGAAGTAACCTACTCACAGAATTGTGCTGCTATTTCTGCTTCTGGATGGAAGCCAGAATAATGACAGGAACTGTAAGTTTTTACTTTTAGCAGTTTATTTTTATTAGGAGGGAGTAATAAGTTTACCTGTTCTACATGGTCTAGAAAATAATGACCTTCCTTACCTTTCTCTCAGCCACACTGTCCAAGCTCTCACAAAACCAGTTGGCTTGTCCACCAGACTTTTAAAGACAATTCACAGAAATTGGCTATTTTTAATAAAAGAGATGAATTGATAGTATTGATTCAGTCAGTGTGCAAACAGTTCTAGAGGTTCTGTAGTCACTCCAATCATCTTGGCAAGAGCTGCCATGCTTAATATCCATCAAATGAAGAGAAGGTGTGAGCCATTGAGAAATCAAAGTTGTCTTCAAAAGCAAATCTGTTCTATTTTTTGAGTGCAAAAAGTATCTTAAAAAATTTAACTTCTATTTTTTTGTCACCTTTATAATGCAAAAATGCTAGACCAAGTGCTCTTGAACTTCGGAAAAGCTTTGTGAATTTTACTGAATTTTGAGTGGTGGTGGGAAGAGTCTGAAGATAAATACTTCTGCTCACATCAGCTTCCAAAACTTCAGGCTATCATTTTAACTTGTTTCCAGTCCTTGGCAGATGGACTGCAAGTCTCTTGGTGTCTGATATTTTATTTATTTTTTTAATTTCTGTCCAAGTGAAAATTTTGTGGCAACTCTGATTTGGCTGCATTGCCTCTGCTGTCAGATATAGCTGGTGATTGAGATACCTTTAGTGGGACCTAGATCTAGCCTTCAAAACACATGTGGGATGGAGGAAGGGGAAATTCCATAGTTTTCTAGAGCATTTTGATCTCAGAATCTTGTTAGCTAAACCAGAAGGTTTGTGGTGTGGTGTATTTTTGTTTGGTTGGTTTTTTTAATATATAGGTTTGTCTTACCTAAACTCTGAATTTCATAGCTATTTAGAATAGTGGAATCTTACAGATACTTCTGTTGTTTACATGTCTTAGTTATAGCTCAATGAAAAATGATTTTGCCTATCTTCCCTGTGATATTTGAATTTCTATAATGCATATTTAATGTTCTTAACATGATAAAAAATAACTTTGTTTAACTTTTTTCTTTCTGCCTTCTTTTTATTTCACTCTGCAGTATGATTTTTACTACTCTTGGTCAGCCGTGTTTTTAGGGAATGTGTGTATGCATGCCACCTGTAAAAAAAAAAAAAATGCAATTTTGTACCTCGTGTGTGTTCTTATTTGTCACGTTCAGCATCCCAGCACTTTTAACTGCATTTTCTTTGATTCTGTTATTCTTTTCTGAGAGGGGGGTCAAACACTGGAACAATTGATCAATGCCCTGGGCCTGGCCATGTTTGAGGCATTTGGACAATGCCCTTAACAACATAATCTGACTTTTGGTCACCTTTAACTGAGCAGGGATTTGGACTAGATGATCACTGTAGGTCCTTTGCCATGGAAATATTCAAATGCAAAAAGCTAAAAGGGACATCTACATGAATTAAATCTTTGCGTGAAGCCTGGATGCCACTTGCTAAAAATGTATTGGAAGCACATAGATTGTGCACAGTGTCTGTGGAAATGCTTGAGAAAGGATAAAAAGTGTTTAGGGTAGCTAAACATTAGGGAAAGATAGGTTGCTAGTAGCAAAAAATTGTCCTTAAACATTGAATATAAAATAAAAAAATACAGTGCTTTGTAAGTCTTCCATTCTGCAGATCATTCATGAATGAGGCTTGAAAGGGCTTTTAAGAGTGAGACCTCTGTGCTGACAGTGAGTGAGCAGGTCTTGTGTTCAGTGCCATGTGTTTGGTTTTGAAATGTTTCTTTGTTCCCATAGAACCAACTCTTTCATTCAGCTCTGTCCATTTAACAGTAGACCCTAATGTATCATATTTATTTAAAAAAGCATGGGAATATTTTTAACCAAAATAGCAGAATCAGAATACATTCAATCCAAAGAGATTTTTTTCCTCTGTATTCAAGGCATCAAAATTATTCTTCCATCAAAACATAACAATTGTTATGAATGATATCATAATACTGTGAACTGCTTAAGAGCTTCCACTTTAAAACTGTAATGGGCCATGCAGACAGAAGGGAAAAAAAAGGCTAAAAGCATAAATTGATGATAATCAATGTGAATAGACCCTACCCATTGTGCAGTTTGAATAGGATAAGCACACATTATCTGACATAATTGGTTCATGTGATTTCTAATTGAAGAGAAGAAGTAATTAGAGCCTAATTGAAGTGAAGTAGCAATGTCTGTCAGCATTTCTCCTTTTACCACACATTATATTATTACCTGTCATCTTCTACTTTAGGGGGACTAAAAGAATGAGAAAAAAACCCTCTAAAACATTTGGAGTTTACCTAGCCAAAGCAGAGTTACAGATAAAGGACAACAAATAAAAGCAAACAAGGCTGAGATTAACTGTGTACACTCATGGGTGATTCCAAAGTAGGAGTGTTTAATTAAGAAATTAATTGCATTTTATAAACTGATGCTACAAATTCAATCTTAAATCTTTGGAAAAAGAATATTTAAGACAGTTGGTTCGACTCAGGACTCTGTACTTTCTGCTTTACGTTTGAGTGAAGAATTTTGTAGTTGCAGTGAAAAAGCATATGGTTGTTATTCTTAGCATAATGGTGGAGAACACTTTTGCATCCTTTACCAAACTTTTCTTATGGAACAATTTTATTCCAAAAACTGTCTAGCATGAGAAGGCCAATTTCTGCCAGTGCAAAAAAAAAAAAAAAATGAGATTGTACTTGAAAGTACTCTGGGAGATGCTTTGGATAAAGAGCAAGATTTGCCATCTCTTGGGAACTCCAGGGCTTTTTCTTCCCTGGGCAGGAGAGAAAGGAGGCTGGGTGATAGAGTAATTACCTCTACACACAAAAATGTGAGTTTAACTTGAAAATAAATTTCTTGAGGCACTGTACAGTTACTAAGGGTAGGTGAAATCTGAACGCAGTAAGAGGCTACATTAAGTAAATGTAGAAGAATATTTTTGGTAAAGAAGCTGCAACTCATCTCCATTCCCTTGTTATTATAATGTATTTAGCAGTATAATGAAAATTAGAGATCGACCATCTTTAACTTGCAAGGTCTGACAGGTTTCTTGGTGGTCATTGCCATCACTTACTCATCCATACTTTTTAAAAAAGTGTACATCTCTGTACCCTTTCAATGGATGAGTAGCTGCTACTATCACTTTTCTCCACTGTTGGATTCTAAAACACTGGGGTATGATGTAATTGGGAAGTTTCTGGACCAAAAAGTATGTTTATAATCTCTTTCTCTCCTTACTATGTGTAATAATACCTGTCTACTGCAAAGAGAATGCTGGCATGTTTCCCTCCTCTTACCTGTAGAAAGAACCCCCCACATCTGTTTTGGAAACAGTGACTCAGTCTTTACTATCTACAATGTCCTTGAATCATTGGTATGTTGCAAATATGCCATCAGTCTTTAAGAATCTGAGTTTATAGTGGGTAGTGGTTAGTTCAAGTGTTTAAATGGTCACAGGCAGCCTGCCTTTGATTCCTTTGTAGACTGAAAAGGCTGGAAAAACACTGTCCATAGACATTGTCCTTAGTTTAGTGCTTTCTGTAAGTTATTTTAATGGTGTTCCTGACACCAAAACAAATAAATTATGGACAGTGAAGGAGAATAAGAGTCTGCTAATGAGTAAAAAGTCAGAGCTGCATAAATTGACTGTAGCTGAGGTTTTGTCTTCCACATTCCTTAATCTAATCAAGATGCTTTCATTTGAGAGAAATAATTCTTTTGGTTTCTTTGTGATGGAATTTGGCTCACTCCCCACCAGAGGAAAGACTTAAATTAGGCTTCCTAAACTCCTTGTCAACCTTTGAGTTTAACTTTGGAACTGAAACTTCAGGAGCTTTGTGGCCCAAAATATTTCTTTCACAACCTGGCAATGATGGAAGGCTCTGGTTGCTATCACTACCTTCTAGTTTTTCACATGTATTCACTTTCCTGTTTCCTATTGTGACATTGGGGGTAGAATCTGTTACTTCCCCACCTGCTGTTGACCACTGTTGTGGCCAGGTTCATTTTTGTATGTCACTAATCTGAAATACATGCTTAGCAGTGAATCTGTAAAATTTATTTTATACATGATGTTGCTTTTTTTATAGATGTGAGAAAATTACATTTTTAAAACACTTTAGACAAAATAACTGTTAAAATAGTAACGGCTCCAGATGTTTGCACTGTCAAATACATTTTCATTCCATTTATCAGTCTCTCATCACAAGGGCTCTTTTCTCCCATCTCTCACAAGTAAACATGGTGTGCTTTGTCTGCATGGAATGAAAATGAAATGTTATTACATGCTTTGCACAATCTGATTAACACAAAGGCACTAAATCTGTCACCTGGCTAGGTGGAAATCCCCAGTGTGAGAAGCTCTAAGGCTGAGCTGAACACCTGACTCTTTCATCACCTCCTGTTTGTTCTGATGTAAGACATATGTTAGCAGGTGAGTGTTGGACACTCTTCCCAACCTGATCAGCAAACACACGGTGCCAGCTGATCTCAGTTAGCTTCCTCCCTTCCTTCCTTGCTTGCACACCCCCCCAGCTGTCTGTCTAGGGCACAGATCCTCCCTAAGGATTGAGGAGTTGAAAACATCTCAGTGACAGCCAGTACACACAAGAGGCATGGATGGCAGCAGCATGGGCTCTACAGGCTTCTGGGATACCCTGCTGGCTTAATGCTTGCCCTAAACTTGCTTTAAGCCTGTTCTGCTGTGTCTTTCCTTCTGTTGATTAAATTAACTTGATTAAGACTAGAGCATAGATGACTGTACACTCCAGTCATATATCCTGGCTGATTGCAGTGTCTCTGTGTAGTTAAACTTCCTTTTGCTCTGCTTAAGCAGTGTGAAACTTTGACTGAATTCTATCTATCTCTACAATTTATGTTCACTGACAATGGAGGCAAAACAAAATGGAATTCAAATTGTAGTGAACAGCCTCTCTCAATCTCTCTGTTTAATTAAATGCTTCCCTTCAGGAACACTAAATATGAAAAATTTCTTAGCAGAAGAGACAAGGCTACTGATGTATTATGTAGGCTGTGTGTACTGGAAGTGAGGTTCCAATCTGTGTATGTTCCTTTTTGGTCTGGCAATGTGTCTCTATAAGGTTTTACCACCAGTGACTTCAGTTCTCCTTGAGGCACATTGTGCTGATGTTTGAATGTGTACTTACTTTAAATGCTTCTTTGCCTTGCTGGCCTTAAGAGTGGGTGGAAGTGTTTAAAGATCAAATGGATATCATTTGTGTGTTGTCTGAACACTTCTCAACTAATTCTTCTGAAGCCACAAGAAACACTGTAGAGGACATTAATGTGGAAGAGTAATCACCAACGAAGTTAAAGGCCAAGCTATTTTTATTTTTCAATACAATGAGCCTCATTTATTTGGAAAATGATGGGAAAACTAAGTACTGCCTGTACTGTAGATTGATGGAGGTCACATTTCCAGTTTGCTTTACAATTACTTACATTGCAGGCTTCCTTACATAGCAGTTAAATACTACAGGTAATATTTTTTAGGGCAGATGTGGAAAGGATAGTGGTTTCCACATGCTTATAATATTTAAGTTGTATTTTTTTCAGTGCAGAAATGCCAAATGCTAAATCTGGGCCCTAGGAGTACTCTTTTGCCCCACATAGAGCTGCATCCAAAGACTGTCTCCCTGTGGCTAAGGTTGGAGGTGTATTCTGTGCTTACTCAGTTACAGGCTGTTATAGTTTGACCCTGTTCTCATTAATAATGAATAGGGGAGAGAGTCAGAGAATCTAGTAACAGTGACTGGATTGTAAAGATCTCCTTGGAGTCTTTCTCTTCTGTTTCTCCCAGTGTAAAAATTAAGAGGAGTCAAATAAAATTACTGGGAAGCTCACTGGAGAAAATTACAAACCAGCCAACAACAGTGATGTTGGTGATCTCCTCACCAAAGAGATGGTGGAGGGAGGAAGTGGAGAGGGAGAATGAATGAGAAGAGTTATATCCCAAAGTTTTTCTCTGATTAACTGAGGACTCTTGGCTTATGAGGCTTCTTACTGGTCAAGAAGAGCACATAGGGGAAAATGAGGAAAACTTGTCAAAGAATGCTCTGCACTGTAGACTGACATTACATCAGTAATGCATCCTTTTCTCAACTTGATTATGATGAACTTTGATCACATTGTTTGTGTCATACTGATTAGTCATAATATTCCAAACAATGTGTACTAAATCCAAATATCTTGGGGTTTTTGAGGTTAAGGCTAGACTTTTAGGACTACAGTTACAGCCCAGCCTCTAATGTGCCTTTGTAAAACTGTGAGGTACCATCATGTATTTAGCTATCTGTGTGTGATAAATTTTGGCAGCAAATAATTGTGCAAAAAATAAAAGCCAGTGTTTGAAAAACTGGTGTTTAAAAAAGAAAAACACATCAAAAGACCCATCAAAATAATAACAAAACCAACCAACAACAACAGCAAAACCTCAAACAACCTATGTTTAATTTCATCTTTCTGACACTGGGACTTTGTCTTTTGTCTTTGAAGACGTTTGCCTTGAACATTTCTTACCAAAATCTGTTCCTCATTTATCTACTTACAGACTGCAATCACAGTTTGCATCTTAACCTTCTTTTGTTACAGGTGCAGACTGAGCTGTACATCTCAGTGGTCATGGAGTGTCTTCCAAGTTTTCATTATTCTTGAGGCTTTTCTCATCTCTAGTGTATTAATAGCATTTCAGAACTGTGGCTATCAAAGCTAAAGGTGGTATTCTAAAACTAACTTCCCTAATGTCAAACGAAGGGAAATAAAATTCTCAATTCCACCTTGCTATTCACCCTTTACAAGTGTTTTAGGATTGGATTAGCCCTTTGGCAGTAGCATGGTTTACAATCCATATTCAGCTGACTATTGACAATGACCGAAGCCCTGCTCACAATTTGTGCCCCATGGCAGAGAAACCCACAGTCTGCACACACTGTTTCCAGATTAATAGCTTTAATGGTCACATTAAAATATGCTCACTGGGCAGCAGGTTGTTCAGAATCTCTGCAGGTTCAGTATTAATTAGGGGTAAAGATTTCAGCACTAGATAACACGAAGTGAGATGATGGAGACTTTAAAATGTAAAAGCTGAAATATTCTGTGCACTATGCCAAGCTGATGATACATTGCCTTCATACAAGTAGCTACCTAATTAGTATGCATAGTTAATGCTAATGATTACCCTTTTGCTTCACTTCAGGCCAGTTCAGATGAACTGGTGCCTCACAACACTGTGAGGGAACTTTCAAACTGAACATTCCCTCAGCAAACATTTTCATCTGTTCAATGAATGAAGGAACCAAATATTACTTAAGAAATAAAATAATACAGCATTATAGCTAATGGTATGCAAATGGACTTAAGCTTCTATGGGCAGTTCTCCAAGTTGCATCCACTCCCTAAGCATTTCCTGGTTGGTCTCCCACAGTGGCAGCAGATGTTTCTTGTCAATGTTTCCCTTCCCTGGTTGTTTTTTCTTTGTGAGGCCAAGCTTCAGCTTTATAAAGCAAAATAAGGCTGGTAAACAACTGTGTCCCTAACTTCATGTGCATGGGAGGCTTCAGCATCAGTAAGATACTTATTGGTTCTTATGAAATATCTCACCCCCTGACTGACTGCTGTTGTTGCTGGAATTTGTCTCCTGTACTTCATGCCTTCAAACTCTCTTTAAAGCCTCCATCTTTAAAGATTTTCTGAAGTGATGAACTGCAAAAATAAGACACAGAACACTGCAAGTTCCGGAATGTGTGTGATTGAATGCATCTGGATTGCTTTGTGGCAATTTCATCTTGTTTATATATGATAAAGGCTTCCAGCCCCCTAGAGGACCATTTGTTCAGCTGGCCTGTGGGAACCACTCAGCAACACAGACTAAAAGTAGATGAAGATACAAACTTCTTGCCTTTTGCTAAGGTTTGATTTTAATAGGAACTCAAAAATGCAAGAATCTATTGCCTTTGTAGTATTCCAGTATGAAGCCTTCTTGCAGAACTCTTTCCTGCAAGAATTTACACAGTTCTTGTCCTGATTAAATTAGCAGATGCATCTTTCTAGGAAAATGGAACATGAATTGGCCAAAATCTTTTCCCAAGGTCTTTTTTCCTGTGATGAAGCTAAAAGAGCAGAATCCCTTTGGTACTGCTTTAAAATGGGTCCATTTTTGTGGGCAAATGGGAACCTATCCTCAGTTTGTGGGGCTATATAGTCATACAAACTAAATGGTTAAAGGCAATGGGTGTTATTTGCTCTTTCATATTTGGCAGAGGCTCAGAACAAATATAGCATATCTTGAAAAGACAGTTTCATGGGTTTGTTATTTCCAGACAGTGACAAAACTTGCATCCCAAAAGCTCTGTCATAACGGATCCCTTTATAAAAATAAGGCAAACTTTGTGTGATGTTTCAGAAACTCTAAAAAGGCTGAGGGGACTGATAAGGCATAGAGAATATACTTCTAAGCATCTAGCTAGTCAGTTACAAAATAGACAAAGTCAAATAAGAATATATCAGTAATCGCAAATTCTTTAAAAGGAAGAATTTGGCTTAGGTATATGCTAATGAAGTATCAAAGTTGCTGCATTTGGATTTAATGCTCTAGGTTTAATTGTTCCTAACATGCTGAAAAGGCAGAATAAATATGTAGGTATTCTTGGGTCTTTTCCAGAAACAAGTCTAGGCAGCACTGATCTCCAGTTTCCTTTAGAAGAATATAACCCTGGAGTCAATTACTCAAAATTTATATTTAAACTAATGTAGAAGAGAACAAAATGTGTGTCTCGCTGTGAGCCAAATGATACTTAAAAGGAATCTAAATTTGGTAAAGTCATGCTGGCTTTCATCTCTTGCGTTATTAGAATTACGATCATAAAGATTTCTTGTATGCTATATTCTATCAGAAACTTACAGCTGCTATAATTTTGCTACATCTGTCATAAGTTTACCATTAACTTATCCATATCTATAGCTGGCTCTTCACTTGATCATTATATGTTGCTGTTTCAATGGCTTTTAAAATTATTATTATATTTTTTAAGTAGACAAGAAAACAATCCCCGTTTCCCACTTCAAACTAGTAAGTCCCAGATTCCCTTTCTTTGTTTCTGTGTTTACAGACTGGAGCTTCTCTCTCCATCTTGATCACTTTGTTGCCTTGAAATACATAAGATCTAGTGTTCTTTTTTCACTTTGACTCATAGGTGAAAGCTCTGGGGAAAACAGAGGAAATTATGCTGGCTGCTTAATACAGATCCATCAGTAAGACTTGGAATTGATAGTATGCATGGAATGAAGCTATTAAAAAGTCAAAGAATGCCAGTTATGAAAATACAGCTCTTACAGCAATATTTTTCCTTAGCATCAACCAAGAAATATATTCATGTAGAGTGACATAACATTCAGTGAAGTAGAAAATAGTTTATGTAAAATTGTTCTCACTATAAAATTGTATCAATATACAGGAAGCAAAGCTGTTCTGTTGCTCCATGAAATAGCTTTTACATGTGATAAGAATTAGTTTAGACAGCTAAGCAAAAAGGCTAATTTGTGGGAATTGCCAAAGAAAACAAGTCATAGGCACTGCAAAGAGAGGTTACATTAAGGTCAGGACCTCATAAATGATCATGACAGAAAATCGTATGCTCTTTTTGTCTGATCTGCATGAAAAATCCATGTCTGCCTTAACTCATAAGTTATACAAGGCCTGGAGTCTGACTCATTCATAAACCAATCTTTTAATCATCTGATGGATGGTCAAAATTTCCAGTGCTGAGATGCTATTAATAGTCTGCTGTTTCAGGTGATCCTCATGCAGACAATCTCTTCCTACAGAAAGAGGGGTTGTCACAAGACAAAACTTCATTGAATAGGTTTGATTTCTACCCAGATCTTCTGGTCCCTGGGAATATATGGAAGGCCAGAGATGTGTCTTTCAAGCCTGAGTTCTCACTGGACTTCTCCAATGTCACCGGAGTTGAGGCTGTGAGGTTCTCCTCAGCTGCTGCCATTCCTCTCCAAGCAAACATAAAAGGAGATATGGAGTAGTTAATGCAGCCTCAGCCTGGGTGGCTGTCAGCTCTATTCACTTGCTTTCTTCCTTTTGACTGGGCCTACAGCCAGATCCCCAGACTTAAGTTTTTACAGAAATGGTGCTGGAAGAGCATGGATGCAAGTGCAAAGGATTATGCACTCTCAATTACTCTTAGCCAGGTGGTTTCTGTGAGCCACAAAATCCCTTCCAAAATGATGGAGAGGGAGTTATATATAGGTTTGGTTTTTAAAGTGCTTTCTAATACTAACAATCATTGTCTTGTGTCTGTGGTTATAATACAGTGGTGTTCAAAGAATTTTGACTTTAAAAAAATGTAATTTTACCTTTTTAGCTGTTAAATACAGTGGTCTACTACAGAATCTAAAATTGTCAAGAAAGTCCGAGTTCTGCTTTCATGCAGTTTGCATGTCCTGTTTTCTTACTGACCTTTACTGTGAGCAGCTTACAGTAGCTAATTTTACTTGGAAATGCTGGTTAGCCTAGAGCCAGCTTTCCAAAGTTGAGCACAAAACCCTGAAATTTTATTTCAAAGACACTGTCAATCTGTTTCTGGGCTTAAAACCAAAATACTCTTTCAACTTGAAACTTAGAGAAACTTTTTTCCTGTTGTATCAGCCATATTAACTAGTGTGTTTTCTACTGATGTCTTAGCTGTTTCAGCCTAAATCTGTCTTTGTTGCCTGAACTTTTACATGTATTCTATTCTTCTACTTTTCCTCTTCAGGCAGTGGTAAAGCCTAAATACCTGGACATATCACCATTCCAAACCAAGCACTGCAACAATCAGGACTGAATGATTCAGGAATCAGCCAGTTGTCTTAATTTGAGATAACATCAATTGAAGCAGAGTTTTACAATACTTCCTTAAATATTGCACACCAAGTACTTTTCTTCAAGAAATATTTTGTAAAAAGATAATTCTTTACTGACAGCTTAAGAAAAGGGATGGGAAAGGAGACTCATTGTCTGTGCCTGCATGGCACCAACTTTAATGTCATAAGAAGGGCTATTGTAACTGAAAACCTGCCTCTAGTGAATGCATATTCTTTGCATTCTGCTCCTGGATAGGCCTGTGTAGTGCAAAATAATTTCTTTCTCTACAGACTGAATAGTTTTTAAAAAATATAATTTGACTTTCCATGTACTTTGTGGATTTGATCACAATTAATTAATGCTACTTTCTTTGTACCTAACTGTGCAAAGAAAATGCAAAATACCTTCTTCCCACTTGTCCTCATCAGTACAGTCAACTGTGAGCAATGGACTTCTTATATACAGACAGCTTATATTGTCCTTTGCTTGAAAGATCTCAAGCTGAAGGCAGTTTTAATGTGTGACAGTGAGTAGAGAGGTTTTTTGGTGTGTGGTTTTTTGTTTTTTAATTGGTTTTGGAGTTTTTCAGTGATTGAGGGAAACCAAATTTCTTGGACAGAGAAAGATGAGAAGTTACAGATGCAAACAGGTACATGATAGTAATCCTGTTTTTCTTAGGAAATAAAGAGGAAGAGGGCTGCTAACACCCTAAAAAGTGACATCATGGGGTTGGATTGAAGTGTTTACAGTGAACATGATATGGCTGCCTTTGGGAGCTGAAGCTGTGATGTTGCAGGAATCAGGGTGTTTGCAAACTGATTAAATGAAACTTCCTGTAGAAGGGAAAGCAGGGAACAGAATCAGATCAGTAACACTGCAGGATTTGATTTTTCAGAGCTGCTTAGTACTTTGAGTTTCTACTAGTCCCACATTCTCCTCCAGGTGGTTGTTGGGGCACATGAGAACACTTTCTTCTTCTCTATTATTACAAAAACACAGATTAATTATGACTGTAAGGAACCTGTTTGCCAATAAAGACACCAGGGTTTTCGTGTCCTTTTGTCATACTTGAAAATAGTATGGAGGAATTATGAAACAAAGTTGGTAAAATGCTTGGTTGTATAGAAAAATTGCTATTTACAGGATGAGTCCTCAATGTATAAAAAGTTGTTCCCAGAGAAAGTCAAAACTGATTTACTCTTACTTTAACCTTCTGTGCTGAAACAAAACAAACTTAAGGTACAAACAGATTGGGAATTAATTGGTGTAATTAACATTTTGTGATTATAATGGGTTCTAATCAATACTTTATGCAAATAGCTGTATTGATGTGTTGAACAAAGTTGTGTTTAGATGCAGAAAAAAACCCCTAATGCTTGAAATCCCTAATGAAATTCAAACCTTTCAGCTGAGGTAAAGTCTTGACCACATCTTTTTCAAGGTAACAAAAAGAAAAGATCCTTTAGTGACCTATTTAATTAAAATGGCTCTGATACAGCTGCTGACTACACTTCATAAGGCTCATTCCCCTGCTGACAGTTCCCTCTGTTAAACCCCCGTGTTTCATCAGGTTAACAAAGCAAAACAGGGAAACCAACCTGATCCAAGCCCACAGGAGTGAGACCCCATCCTGGGGCAGAAGTTGCCTGGGTGTTGGTTCACGTGTTACAGAAGCAAAGGGGATATCAAGATGCTTTTAAGGCCAGGAAGAAAGGGTTAGAAGCCTTCTCTTAGATGAGTGAGTGGGGTCTGATGATTTTCTCTGTTTCTGGAAATCACCCCCAAATTGTTTCTTAGTTCTTTTTCTTTCTGAAATTGTGTTTAGAATGAGTAGGTTAGTAACCTAGGAAAGGTTAGATAGGAGCTGCCAGTGGTTCCAAATGCTTTCTCTATTTAGGTTGATGATGAAATAAAATCTCTTGCTTTCAGTGTTAATGTTCAGAAGTATCAGGAGTGGATTTCAAATAGTGGTTTGTAAGTCTTCAGACATAAGGAAACCTCAAGTGTCACAGAATTGCTCCTTTAAAGTTAGACTTACATTTATGGTTGTACTTGATCCCAATGGTCTTTTCTGACCTAAATGATTCTATGATACAGGTTTCAGGCCTTGAGTTTGGGTGCTGGTGTGTGTCTCCTCACAGTGGACAGGAGACTATGTGTGACAGGTCTCTCTCAGGACAGTCTGAGGACTGGGACAAGAAGGATTGACAGATGTTGGAAAATACTGTGTTGTGAAGATGGTATAATTGCCTTTTGTGTTAACCCTGCATTTAATCAACACTTAAAAAACCCAAACCAAGACAATGATAAAGTATATGAACAAGGAATTAGCATATATCTGTAATATTGATATTGAGATGGAATGAAAAGGCTTTTATTGTGTTTTTGTATCCTCAAAGGAAAAGTCACTTGCTCTCCTTAAAGGATTGCTGGAGTTTGTAGCTAATGTGCTGTTAGTTCTGTAAAACTTGCAAGTCTTTTGGTTATAATGAAGCACTAAACTTTTCAAGGCAGCCTGATAAGCAAACTCCCTTAGTCCTCAAAGAGGAGGCAGTTCATGCCAGGTATTGGCCAAAAATAGCTGTTCAGATTTCACCCAGTAAGCATGTGTCTCATCAGCATTCTGTAGTGCTGCCAAAGTTTGCTATAGCATGAAGGAGAAAGAAACAAAGAGACATAAGGAGAAGGGGGGAAGGAAGCTAATGAGAAGAAAAATTACTTTTAACTGTTCACTGGAACTATTTTGTTTTTCCAGTGAACCTGAACAGTATCTTAGGTGCTAATGTGGGGAAGTTAGCATTTTTGGAGAAGGAGGAGGAAGTATTTATGGTTTGGGCACCCTGAAGGGATGGACAGAACCAGTTTTAAATGCTTTGTGGAACAGTGCTGCAATGCTTTTTGTACTTTCCTAGTGCCTTGCTGAATTGGGGCCTTAGTATGGCTCCTATAAAGTGCCATTCTATTTTTCCTAGAGAAGTAATTCCTGTGAATTTGTGTAGACATGGTTTGTATCGGGCTGCTTTTGACATTGTGGAGTCCAGCTCCCCAGGAGGAAGAAACATTCAAAGGAAATCTGAGGAGAGTCCTGCTTAGGTCTACCTTCACCTGACATTGCTTTCACTGTCACTTGGAATAGGACATAGTGACTCATCAGGAAGATGCCAAGGTGTGTGTCTCACCTTTTAAAGATGTAAAGCTGTGAAGTTTAGAAAGTCAGCTGGTAGAATGCAGGTGGCAGCATGGAACATTGCCATTCTATTTTTCCTAGAGAAGTAATTCCTGTGAATTTGTGTAGACATGGAATTTTATGCATCTGTCCTCTTCTATGTTGCCTCCTGCCAATAAATTTTGAATTAAGTGGTTAGTTTAGGAGCCCAGAGGACTCCAAATAGCAAGTTATTAGATATTTCATGAAAGCAGACATTGCTACTGCCCTATCATACACACAGGCTACTGCACAAATTGCATCACATGCTGAAGAGTCCTTGTAGCAAAGAATCCATTCATGGGTGAGTGAATAGTAAGGTCTCCATCAGAGAAAGAAAAACATTGATATGGTGGACTGTTTAGAAATG
Organism: Phaethornis superciliosus; assembly: GCA_023637945.1. NCBI lineage: Eukaryota > Metazoa > Chordata > Aves > Apodiformes > Trochilidae > Phaethornis > Phaethornis superciliosus. The sequence continues at coordinate 9,559,501 of JAJQWJ010000017.1, forward strand.
GTTATCTTCTGATAATGAAATCAGACAATGCAAATCAAGTCAAAATGAATTAGAGCTGATGCCTGGCAGACTAGTTGTTTACAAGGTTCTTCTGTATGTTCTGTCTGTATGGGGTTTTTGCCAAGATTTATTAAATGATGAAATTATATTGCAACTAGAATTAAGACTGGCAGAGATGTTTGTTAAAATTCTGCTATTTGTTCTTCAAAACATTATTTTTAAAAAGGGTCTTTGAAAGTGATAGTTTGGTTTGGTGTTTTTTTTTCCTGCCAGATTAGATATTGATATGTCCTGCTTAAGTCCTCACAAACTGCTCTGAAACAAATGGGTAACATTTTATGGAAAACCCAAAGTTTTTAGTAATTATACCAGAATTTGACATCATGTTTTGAAAAGAAAACAAGTAACCCACCAGTTCCTTTGCTTAGACACCAAACCGGGGAAAATTCAACTGGCTTTGGGAATCCATACTTGAACCAGATTGTTCATTGTAAAAAATGGAAGTCTAGAGCATTTTGAGATCTCTAAAAGTTCTTTTAATTGTCACTAAACTTACGTGCAAAGCTTTTGAGGAAGGCTGGCAATGAGAGATTATTCCGTTCACACAGGACAATGGTGATGTACAATGAAAGCCTTTACAAAATTCTGCCAAAACTACTGAAATTATATTGAGTGAAATTCATGACTGGTGTAACTCCATCTGTGGCAGTGGTCCTGCTACATCTAAGCAGAGAGATTTGATGAGTCATGAGAAAGTGTTTTGAAGCAAATGGAGGGTAAGTGGGTTACTGCCATACACATATGAAGCAAGTCTCTAAATTAAAATTATGTTTGACAGAAGGCAGTATTTTTCATATTTTCCCAGCTGGTTAATATTTAATGGAATTATTTTATTTTAAGGAGGCAGCATACAGGGTTTGGTCACAACTGGTGTAGGGAGGGGAAACCTTTCATAAAGAATTGCTAACAAATGGGATTCAACACTCAGGAGGCTCAGATGGCCTATTAATTCTGATTCTGGCTTCCTTCCAAAACAACTGTGCTTCTCTTTTAATTCATGGCTAATTTCTGTCAGAGATACCAAGAGACCATTTCTTTCTTCAAGAGGAAGCATCCACATTGCTTAAAATGGATTCATGGTAGGGGCTTTAGTGAGCAGACATTGATTGGGGCGTCTCTGGGGCCTGGCAAAGGCCTGACGGGGTCTGGTTTGACATAGGCAGCAAATGAAATACGACCTCCTGTAAACAGGCCTGAGCTTCTGGGCCTTTGTGGAATCAGGAAGCTAAGGACCTTTTCAATCCCTTTTAATTAATAAAGTGATTTGACTTGACTGAGATTACACTTACAATAATGAATTAAAAAGTAATAAAAAGAAATCTCTTAACAAATACGCAACATGGAACAAGAAACAAGTTTGGTGCATATCTGGTCCCCGCTGTATATCTTATTTCTGTCTGCACTTCAGATCAATGATTTTAAAGGGACGTTTTTATTTTTCAAGCACTGACAACTGCATACTTCATATTTTCAAGTGCTTTTGTATAGAAGATTAAAATTATGATCTCTTGTGCCTCTGATGAGCTTAGTCCTTTCTCTGTTGTGCTAAATCAGTTCCTCAGGATGTTTGACAACTTATCCCAGACACTTCATGCTGTCTTTTCTCAAGTGGTATGGCATGGTTTTAGCTGCATTTCTCTGGATAGCAGTGAGAAATAATCACTGCATATATTTTGTAATGGGAATGCAAGTCATCCAGTGGCACTTCTGGTAGTCACATAGTGAGCGTGAATCTGTGCCCAGCCTAGTTGAATTGATTTGCCTCCGTATTACATCTGAAAACACGCTTGATGTATTTTTTTTTCCACTCACATTATACTTTATGATGTGCAGTAGAAATGATTCTCAACAGAGAGCAGTCACACTCTGTCTCCCTGGGTACCCTATAATTTTTGAGCTATAACTCACTGTCACTAACTTCCATTCTGTTTAGAGTTCAAGTGTGATTTAAGTTGTACAAGTGTAGAAAAGCTCCATAGTAATAGTTTGGGGGCATTCTGATCCAAGGAAAGAACTGGCTAGTTCAGACTTCTCCATGGTATTATGTCCCAAGCTGTCAGAACTGTCTTGCTTGCTAGCCAAGAAGGTGTTTCACTTAAACTCCTATTTAAACACTCAAACCAAAGCAGCTGCTGACAAAGCAGCAGCTTAAATGAATGGGAGAAATGGATTCAAGACTCTGTATTTTTGTTCAAAATGATGTGGCATCTAGGGCCTTCCAAGAATATCAAGTATATTTGAGTGGATGGGGTTAGCTGTGGAAAGCCATGGAGGAAACGTCCATACCAGGAGTGATGCTTGTCCATAGTTGTGGTCATGGGTGCTCACAAAATACTGCGTGTACTGCAGTACCCTCCTGCAGTGGAAATGCAACACAAAGAGGTATCTTAGGGACTTCCACACACCTGGGATTTCCACTGTGCAGGGAACTGCAAGATTACTGTAGTCATCAGTCTTCTTTCTTGTACTGTACCATGTGCTTCACTTTTCATCAAATTCAGTCCCTTTCCCTTTATCACAACAACTTGTCTTCCTCTGCTACATGTATTTTTTTCAGTCTGTCAGAACCTGAAATTGTTCTTTTGTACATTGGCTATGGAAGCAGCTCTTTTTTCTGCTGTTAAAAGGAATCACCAACTATGTAAGAAAAAAAGTTACAATTGTTTGTCTGAATTAAAAGTATTTCATTGTTTGACAGACACTAGAGCAAAAGAGCAGAAGTGTTACAGAAGTCTTGTATATGATCCACTGAGAGATCAGTAGAAAGCAGTTATACTGAGATAGACTACAAAGTTTTTAGGATCAGAAGCATCTTAGCATGTAGAAGAGGGGGATTTAGAGTGGTAAGCAATGAGCAGTGGTGTGGCAGTCAGTTAAATAACAGCAGTGCTTCTATTAAAACTTCAGTTTTCAGCATTTACACTTAATTGCTAATGTAGTGGGAGAATTCACAATGGTCATCATCAACTTTAATTTGTTCTCTTTCTTAAGTGACCTATTTTTTTTTGAGAAACCCACTATTCTCCTGAGAAGTTTTATTGCAGATTTAAGCTTGGAACAGCAATAATTTTAAATCTATGTGCAGATTTTTAGGCTAATTTGAAACTAGAAGTCATAAATGAATGAACAGCTACACTTAATAAATGTGATTTTTCTGGCCTGGGATACTTATTGGCTATCTGGAAGGAGAATTACTCCATGGGTTATAATGATTTTTTTTTTAAAGTACATTAATTAGTTTTAACTATATTTTCCTTTGAAACTTCTCAGTGGTTTTCAGCTCTCCGTTTGGCAAGTAGTCTGACTGCAGATTTATTACCTCCTATTTTCATCACTATCCCATAGTAGTTGTTGCTGTTCCCAACCCTCAGTGCTGCTGTGGCTTTCCTGCCCATCGCTCCCCCCCGGGATTTTCGGCTCTGCCCCACGGGGGGACCTCCGGGACGCTTCCAGCTGCAATTCCCTTGGAATTCCAGGGAAGGAGGGCCCGGGTTCCCCAGCAGGCACCGGAGCCGCAGGTGGGCTGGGAGGGGAGCGGCAGGTGGCAGCACCGCACCGGGGATGGATGGCAGGGACCCGCCACCTCTCCCCAAGTCCCCTCCCTCTGCTGGAATGATGAAAATGAGCACAGGAATCGGGTCTGAAGGTTCGGCTCGAACGGGAGCCAGAGAGAGATGCCAGAGCATCTCCCCGAGCTGTCGGGTGGCAAGTCCGTGATGCAGGAAAAGAAGGCAAAAAAGAAGAAGTCTTGATGTCTCAGCAGCTCAGTAATGTCTCAGTCAGCTGGCAGTACTAAAGTGCTGCTAACAGCTAGAGCAGCTGGTGTGTTCATAGGTGATTGAAAGTAAAAACATAAAAATCAAAAAAGACAGATCTCTGTGACAGCCAGCAAGCTGTCCTGAGCTTGGGAAGATAGAAGTTGCCTGTAAGTTAATCATACATGGATGTTTACACTTTTTGTATGACTGTGGTAACTCAGTTTAGTTATCTAACTACCCCAGTGACATGACTTTCCAGTCAAGTAGGTGAGTCTGCTGGATTTGGTAATTGGAGAGAGTTTGAATTAACTTGAAAAAATACCCTTGAAGAGAGGAACAAACCAAACTTATAGAGTAGAAAGAATACAGATGTCAGGAAGGGGGAACAAATAAGAGATGTGTTTTTAGTGTTTTGTTTTGGTTTTTTGTTTGGTTTTTTTTTTTTTTTTTGCAAAGTGGTAAGAGGGCACTATGTTTGGGTGCCCATTAGATAAAGCATTAATAGCAAGGAGGTTTTTCTAAACTTTCAAATAGAATCAAATGGAATGTAGAAAAATGATACTAAGGAAGGGGGCAGATGGTAAGACTGTCTTTGAGTACCTTTTCAATAGCATTTTAGGCAATCTAGATTTGAGGCGATGATTTTAAAGCTAAAATAACATAGAAGATGACAACATAGGTGAGTAAAAACTATTTTCTCTTCCAAGACTTGGGAGGAGTGTGAGGAAGGGGGCTGTGGAGCAGGAATAAAACTTTATGGAATATAATAAAGACTTTGGTATAACAGAAATGAAAGCCTGAAGATTATATGGAAAGGAGAGCTGAAGAATTAAATAGAGAATGAGGAAGGACCAGGAGACAAATGAGATCTCTTCCAGGAGAACTGAAAGAGGCTCAGGCAGAATTGGAGAGGGCTGCCCTCAAATGAAATACTCCAGCCTTCTGAGAGTACATTAGCAGGTGAATTGCAGAGGGTTCAGAGAATCTGACAGTTTGCTGTTTGGAAACAGAGATCTTTGAAAGTATGTTTTCTAATGTGAAGACATTCTCAGGTGGCCTGTTTAGCTTCAGTTTCCCTTAAGTCATCTCTTTGAGTTTCACTTGTTTGATATTTTATCTGAGATTTATTGATGAGATTTGTGCTGGGTCTCCAAAGTCCTATGAGAAGGTGATGACAGTATTTCATGATTCCATGGATCTAGGAGTGCTTTGTGATAGTAACCAACATCTTTATTTTCACTGGATAAACAGGGACTCTCTGCCAGGGATTAGACAGCCATGAAAGATGGGTCCATTAGTCTCTATTCAGCATGACAGTCTAGACATAAAGCAATCCCTCCTGGAAAAATCTAACTTGGTATTTGCCAGAAGGTACACCCAAGGAAATGTGTCAACACTATCCACACTCTCATAAAAGTTTGCTCTTCATTGGTGAAGACAGCTTCCAGGGCTGTGTAAGCTGTGATGTGACCTGGAACATCCATTTTTGTCATGTCTATGGCTTTAGGTTGTGCACATTTGCTTTTTTATGATAAAACAGATGATTTAAAAATAAAGAAGGAATAGCACTTCAGAAAAGCATAACTTTTGGGAACTGTGTATCATCCTAAAAGTGCTTCTAGGTTGCAGTGTTTAATACAGCACTTACTTGTGGCAATATTTGCATTATGTTGCATCTTCTCTGCTTTGTGTCCTGTGATAATCTCTCACCACATTGCCCTCAGGTATTGTCTAAATAAATACAAGAAGATTCAGCTATAGAAATTGAGTTATTTTTACTATTTTCATGTAATAACTGTGAGCCCTGCAGGCCTAGTGCTGGCAAAATACCATAGATTTGTCATTTAGAAGCAGAAATTTCTGTATGATTTCCCAAATAGAATTTTGGTCCCCTGTGCTGCACTGAATTTGTTATTGTCACATGTTTTTCCTAGTGTTTCTAATGAGCTGTTAATGAGCTGCTAGCTATGTATGTAAATTAAATGGGGTTAGACATGGAAAGCTTATAAAGAAATAATATGCTATATAATACTTTGAAGTGTTATAAAATGAATTAGTGTCTTTAATTTTCCTGGCACAAAGTTGATATTTAATAACCTATAGCCTCAATTCTTCTAAATTATGTTAATTTATGACATTTTCAATCAGTAGCTTGTGACACAGCAAGCAAGTTCCTTCTTCCTCCTTTCATTACTAAGAGACACCTTTGGTGTATCTCTGGGTTCCTCTGTGCCTCACCTGAATGATGACATTATTAAAAGTAGTTCAAGGCAGGCAGCTCTATTTATCTTGCTTTTCAGTTGTGGTTATGCTTTAGCACCACAAGAACAACGTGTTAGGGACCAGTTTTTACACAATCCGAGGGGCTGCAGTGAAACTGCTTACTGCAGAGCTCCATCACCTTTGCAAAGAAGAGACAGCACAGCCCTCAGTGTCACAGCAGCCTGATCTTCAAGTGCTGGGGAGACACAGCTCTGGAAATTCTGTGATGGAACCAAGATACATTGTGGAAATATTAATACTTCTGGTACGTGTATTGGTATTTCAGGAAAAAGTGCTCTTTTTTCTCACTCAGTGCTGTCTCCAGAGCTCACTACTGAGAGCTCAAATGGCCTCCACAATTGTGGAAGCTGATCTCTGTGGGTCAGGTAAGCACTAGTTGAGCTAACAATCCATGCTTTAATGCATTTTACACCTGGATTTGTGGTATATGCAAGGCTGCTACAGAGCAGCTAAGCATCAGCTCAGTTCTGTAACCTTCTCAATGCTGTAGGTATAAAACCAGTTGAGATCAATTTTTAGTTTGAGCAATTAGAAAGTTAGGAAATAACACCAGAGTGAAAAACTCAAGATTCTGCATCACAAGTTGTAATTCAGTCATTTGTTTGACAAGTGTAGCTTAGCTTAAATAATTTACAGTAATACTTTGGAGTATGCCAGCAAATGTTTTGCAGTATGTTTTGAGAAATTAATGAGGCTGTGGTAATATGAGATGTCACTACTGCACTTGGCCATTAAATGTTTGCTGAGAGGTAGGACAGGGCACAAGTTCTTTGTGGTGGCTGACTGGTGAAGAAGTCTGGTTAGACTACTAGGAATTTGCTTTATTCTGCCAGAATTCCATGTAACTGGGTATTTGCTATCTCATGTTGAATACTACAAAATTATGTACATGGTGTTTGATTCTGGTGCTTTTTTGTCGTGATTTGAATGTTTCAAGATTTTGTGGAATCTTACTGTTGGTTTAGTCACAGTATTTAAATTATTTCTGAAAACAAAAGAATTAGAAGAAAAGCAAATACAAGTATGCTGTGTTTGCCTGTCTTAATTTCACGGAGCAGATGAAACAATTTCACCATATTCAGTAATGTCTTACGCCACACCACATTTTATTGCCCTACCTAGCCTAGAAGGATGGGCTTATTCTGAATTTCATTTGACTTGGAGGTCTGGGATTATATGCTCAACTGTATTTCTCACTGGTTTCATGGAGCTATCCAGTGTGTTACTATGTTGCTCTGTAGCAAAGACCAATTTATAAAAAAAATTTGTACTTTGCCATTGTTGTTCCTTCCGGAAAATAAGATACATAGTTTATTTTCATTTCCCAGGGGACTGACAATTTTGTCCTAAGAGCCTTGTAGGGACTTTAATACTCTGAAGTCAGCACTCTAAAGGCTAGGTACATAAAGCAGCACTCCACTGCAGACAAACTAATCCTCCAACAATGTTTCATTCAATCAAAAAATGCTGCAGATTGAAGGTGTTATTGCATGCCTGCATTTTCAAGAGATTATTGTGAATGAACCTTATTTTCCACTGAATAGTAACAGCAAAACAGCCTACCCATCTAAATGTTTCCCATGGTAATTTTGCCCTAAATGAGCAAAGATTGGGAAACAAGTAACTTTTTGTTTAAATATTTGTCCTCTTGAATATGTGACTAAAAGCAGTTGTGAAAAAAATATTATTGTGGTTTAAACTTCCCAAGTAATTTTATATTGTGGTGCTAATCAGTTCTCAAGCTCACAGGATCATAAAAACTATTTCTCTCTTGGAGGAAATCTGAAAAACTTTGAGAAATCTTGTTATGACACAGTTGAATTTACTTTGCAACAGTAATTTCTAGATTTCTAGAAGCCACCCATTTCTCCTCATATACACTTTCCTTTTCAAGTCAATACCTGATGGATCTCTTCCAGTGCATGCATATTTCTCTACAAAATTTACAATAACAAGATACACTGCTTTGGACAAAATCTTTCTTCTGTTATGATTTTGTGTTTTTGTATCTGGAAGTATTCACATGTGTCCTGATGATGGACCTGAACATTAAAAAAAAAAAAAAAATCTGTCTGCAGAAAGAAATAGTTTATCTAATGCCTTCATGGATGAGCTGAGAGGTCAGTTCCTAATTCTGCTGTGCCTTTCATTAAAGGCTTGAGGAAGGTATGAGTGATGTGGGCTTGTGCTAGTCTCAGGGTAGGATGAAAGTTGCTGCAAGTTCTCCCCTAAAAGCTCTTCAGTGGAATGCACAGGGAGGTGATGATCTTATTGCCATTCCCAGTGAATGCATCTTTTACGTAGCAAAAATCTGGAAGCCCTGCAAAGTCATTGTCAAGTGTGGAGGGCACCTGTAGAGCTGGCTCAAGGGTTTGAACCCATCTCCCTGTTCAGACCTGCTTGGGGTAGAATCTTTTCTTATGCAGGGAAAACCAGACCTGTCAGGCTTGCCTGTTCTCAGGGATGCTGGGAAGTCAGACTGGGTGGATAGGCACCAAGCTGGATGCTTTTCCACAGAGCCACAGGTTTTTATTAAAAGGAAAAAAAAACAAACAACAAACCACAAAACAAAACAACCAAATAAGGGAATAAAAGCAACAAAACAGTTTATCCAAAGCCAGGGATGCACGAGCATCTTGTAAAATCTCTGTTAGCAAATAAACTAATGACACAATGACAGCCTGTAGTTATGGAATACTCTTTACTTGTAGCTTCCTGCTTCTTAGCAATTAAATGTTTTGTTTCTGAAGTTCAGAACCCAGTTTCATATAGCAGAGGTGATGTTTCAGTCTAGATTAAAAAGGTTTTTGCTATGAGGTGCCCTCAAGTACTGCACCACTACAAATAGACACTTACAGCTTATTAAACTGGAAACAACTCCAGTGATGCATGCCATCCCATTTGGCATTTTATATGGCTGAGATGGAAGATGAGGGGATAAAGGTGTGATAATAATGAAAGCAGTGGGGGTAGGGAAGTGGTGATGATGAAATGTTTTCACTGGTAACTGTTTTTAAGAAAACAAAATGAAAAGGAGGGGGAAGGAGAAGAAGAAAAATTAGTGTAATGGGTGGTGTGTTCATGAACAAAGCCTTCTTTCCATAAAGTGAGGGGGAAAGGGTCTTTTAGCCCAAGGAAGGCATTCCATGCAAATCTCTAAGGGAAAGAGGATTTTGTAATGATAAAAGGAGGAGAAAGTATGCTCCTTACACTTTAATGATTTCTTTGCTGCTCACAGATAGGAACTAGAACTCCACACTATTAGCCACAAATGGCATTTTGAAATGACTTCTTTCTTTTTTTCTTTTTTTCTTTTTTCTTTTTTTTTTTTTTTGGGCAAACCCTAAAGACATTGCTAAGATTTACATTTTCAAATATATGCTGACCTTTTTTTCCTCTTTCTTTTAGTTCATTTGTCATCAGTATGTAATTGAATCAATATATTTCCTGATCAACCCAAAGATTGAATAAGGTCATGGGAAGCCATGTGTGGACATTAAAAATCATTATTTTACTCAAAATGAGCAGAGATGGCATAGACCATTCAGAGTTCCAAATGAAATTCTATTAGATTCTATTACACTTTTACAATTATAGAGACGTTCCAATATTACAAGGGGAAATGAAGTCATAATAAAAAAGCCCAGAGGTGTATTACAAAGAAATGGGCATACTATTTTTCTAGTTAAAAACTTGATGAAAGGAGCTCTGCTACTTTTCAGTTGCTGAGATGTGACCTTGTTCTTATATAAAAAAAATCCATGCACCCCAGGAGCCAGCTTCCTTCCTACTCACCCTTTATACTTGCTTCACAGTGTGTTTTTAAGGAGGACAGGATATCCTACTTGATTTTTATTCTGAAAAAATGTTTAGAGAGTTGCACAGTAATAAGTTTACCGTATTTACATATGTACTATTTTGGTATCTGTCTCTGAAAGAGTAGTTTTGGGGACCTATATTTGTGGAAATTGGAAAGATAGGAGGTTTTGGAATGTGAGAGGCATTTGGTCATAGAGAGAGATTTGGTGATTTCATGTTCTTTTCCTAACTGTTCCTCCTCTTCACTTCATCTTTCCACCCTCCTCAAAATGTGTGGTCAAGCTACAAATCTTGGATTTGGGGTGAAATTCTTGTCACTAGGCTTTTTTTGGGAAACCCAGACTAAGTGTTCAACATTCCTACATCAAGGAACATATAGTAGTGCACTGACCTACAGCGAAAAATGAGGTGGTCATTATCTGACCCAGGGTCATTTCACATTCCCCCTTGGCATTGCATGTAGAAGAGGGGAAGAAACCAGTTTGTTTTGCATAGTTTTTACTCCATTTCAGACCTGCAGGAATGGGAAAGGATTTGGGTGTAACCTTTTTCCAAGAATCAGACACACTGTATTTACATTGGCTTAGGTGCTAGTGAGCTCTACTTCTGAATCCAAAGAATAAAAAAGGCAAAGTATTGAGACTGTTCAGAGGCAAGTTAAATGGAACATGTGTCTGAGATACACAAGAAATGGAGAAAAATGTTGCAGTGCATTCTGACTCCTATCCACCTAACAGAAAGCTACTAATACTAAGGAATTTCAAAACTGGGACATGGCAATATAGAAATACTATAGATCAACCATAAAGTTGGAGTTCTTGTTCTTATGTTAGGTTTCTGGACATCTGCTGAGAAAAATAGGGTTGTACTGGGAAATACTCTTTGTATCTATAGATGTGTTTGTACAGGGTTTTGTCCTATCTGCCTCTCCAACAGCTTGACATTTTGGGTACCTCCTCAGGACTCCAGACAGCTTCACAGCTTTCTATCAAATAGCTGCAGAATATGTTGTAGCAGTATGAGTGGCTCTTGTAAATGCATATAAATTCGAATTAGTTCTCTTCTCTCAAGGGTGTGGTTAACAGTGGTAATCCTGATCATGTATCTTCACCTTTCTTCTTAAAGCATCTTTCTTGGGTAAATGAATTTTGGACTGGCACTGGTTACATACGCCTCACAAAGTCCTGTGCAAAGCCTGGCAGAAGGGGTTTGTACAGAATGCCTTGGGGGAGAAATAAAATATCCAAAGCAAGAGACTGATGTGGAATCTTGAGCACAAATCTCCACACATAACCTGGAAGTTGGGCAGTAAGGTTTGTTTTAAGCCAGTTGTGCAATGAAAATATATGCAAGTGTCATAGCAACTTTTAAAGGGGTAAGTAATAATTGATGAGAGCCAATTGCTAGAATGACCTCCTCAAACCCTCCTAGCAGTTATTGAGATGTTAAAGTGATGGAGATGGGATCAAGCTAGCAAATGAGAATGTGCAATGCTGTCTTCTCAGAATGATTTCCAAGCTATGAAACTATTTTGAGCCCAGTTTATTATGAAATAGGTTCAAAAGCAAATACCTAATGAAAAATTGTATTTAAATTCTGAGACTTTTTAAAGGGATTTTTCACTTAAAAATATTTATTTTTTTACCACAATTCTTACCCTCTGTGTTCCTTCATCAATATGTTCTTTATATGTGGACAAAATAGAGAAAACAATAGGAAAATTTAGAGAAGAGAATCAGTTTGCCAACTATTTTTATTGTGCTGGTTTCTTAAAAGTTTATCTTAAACTAGGAAAGTAGTCTTTAAAAAGCCTAAACCTTTGTCCAGCTCTACTTAATTTTCTTTGTTATTTGTAAATGTTAATTACAATAAGTAATTTTGGCCACTATCTTTTAAGAAAATAGGTGGTGTTCTATTAGTTTCATAGAAACAAACTGATTTGAAGGGCAAATTATGCTTTCCTATTGTACTGTATATTACCTGTCCTCCTTCATGAGGGACAGCTATTTGAGTCTGACCTTAAATGACTAGTTGAAAGGCAGAAAAGGAGGTGGTGGTAGAGTGGAGGAATTTTGGTTTCTAATCCAGAGTTCAAATGACTAAACCATACATCTGATAAAATGAAACTTAAACCTGTGATACTGTACACTGTATGGCACATTTAAAATGCATTTACTTCCCCACCCCAGGAGCTTCAATAGCTCCAAAATAACTTTTAAAAATAAATTGTTTATTGAAAGATTAAGAGCATTTTATTGACTTTGCAGTTATGGCCAATTTCAGTGCATTTTTCTGACAGTATCAAGTCACAGATAGTCTCTCTCCTACGTGTGATGGTTTTATTATGTGAAAGAAGCCTACCTACTGTTTATCCTTCCCTTGCTCTCATCCTCAGTCTCCCATGTTCCCCCAATGCTTTGTATGTCAAACGATCTCCCTGTCTCAATTCAAACCCCTCCTTAAGAGACAACTTCTGTGCAGATTTCCTATAACGATTCCCCCAAGATATCCATACTGATTTCAGGCAGGACTTTCATCTATTGTAGCACGTGTGGCTGATGACACAATTTCTGAACTTAATACTGCTGTGTTCAGAACAGTTTTGAAAAAATCTTTAAGAAAAATATCAAACACTTTTTTTCCTTTTGCTTGCCTTTTTTCACAGTGCCTTTGTAACAAAAAAGCTTTTTTTTTAAAAGCAAGGTAAATGAACAGATCAACTTCTATGATATGCAGAATAAATAATAATTAGTTCACAAGTAATTTAAATATGGTCATCATTATTAAAATCTTGTAGTTCTCTCCACATCCAATTGCATGTAGAACTGCAGTGAAACTAAATGTTGCCATAAAGCTTGGCACTTTGCTGACTCTTGCAGCCTTCTTGAAATTTTCTTTCCTTGATTTTGCAGCATTTAATCCCCCTAAACTCAGGTGAAGGTATTTATGTCTGTGAATGGAGCTGGGGTGCTTTTGCAAACAGTGTCTATGCCATGGTCATGGGAAGTCTCTTCCCAGTGGGAGGTTCCTGGTTCAGGAGTTTGCTTTTGCTCAGTTTTTTAAAGCCAGGGGTTTGTAGCCCAGAATGTGGTGCCACCTCGACCTCTTCAGCTGAGCCTTTGCTTACCTCCCTTTCTTAGGAAAGCATTTCTTAGTGAGCTGACTAATTTCTTTTTTCCCTACTTTACTGACTTCTGTATTATCACAGGTGGACTTTCCAATTTTAATTTTTTAAAATTAATATGTGCTGTTCCACTTTTGCAGGCATGGGTTAACAATAAATTGTGAAAATGGAGTGGATTATTTGGTAGCTGCACATATTGCTGTATTGAACAGTCTTCTAAAGCACCTCTATGCTGCTAATTTCTCCAAATGACACAGAATTAGTTGACCTTTGGTCTGCTCTGGTGTGGCACCTGCTGTGTTCAAGGTGCTTTCTGGTAATGTGCTATGTAAGATCTCAAAAAATGAGCTGGGGGAAAAAACCTTGCAAATGTTTTTATTCTGTTAGTTTCTAAACTGACTCAGCTTTATTAAAAACACATTCTTTATGTTAGGGGAAATAAGTGACCAATATTAGCAGCGATGCAAATGGCAGCTTCTCTTAACACAGACTGGATGGACATTAAATGCCCAGGAGCCCAATAAACTCACAAGTTTTCTGTAAGATGCCATGTTATTGCATGAGAGTTTGTGACTTTCAACCACTGTGCAAATATGATCAAGCAAGTAAACATAAATAGACTTTGTGGAATTGTGTTTATTTTTATTCATAAGAAAAAAGTGCTTAAATATTTTAGTCCAATCTTTTTAGAATTTTGGATTTGTGTCTGTCCTGCCACTTCTGTTTGGAATGATTTGTAGCAGGGGTGGAGTCGTGGCTTTTCAATTCCAGTCCAAGACAAGTTAGCTTTTCACAGGTGGTCTGAAAACATGCAAACCAAAACACACTTTAAAAAAAAAAAAAAGAAAAAGTTTACCCCCCTGGTGTGTATTGGGTCCTTTGAACTGGAACCTCTGAGATAATAGGTGTATCATGGATATAGATCTATAATCCATGACCTTATTACAAGTGATAAATTAGTATTTCCAAACCTAATTGCTTCACTAATGTGCACCCACACCTGTCCTAACTTACTTCTGCCATTTTTCAAACTGCCAGGGAAAGCAGATGAGCACCATTCTCTGAAACAAATCTGCATCTAGTGTGAAAAATATCCTTCTCACATGAACAGAAAAAAGAGCCATATTAAAGGTAGACAGCAATGGTTTGGAAGAGAAGTTCTTTAACCTAAAGCCTTGGACCAGAAAGCTGTTTAACTTGCAGGCTTCACAGATGTACCACCTTGAAGCTAATGGACTGGGACTGGTATAAATGAGAGAAGAATCTGGGCAATTGTGACAAAATACTCAGGACCTCTTGTGTGCTGATTTCATTCCAACAGGACTCTGGTGATTCACATCATTCTTTCAAGCTAGTGTTCCATTAGGCTACAGCTTCTCTGATTCTTACCTGTGTCTTACTCAGAGAAGCTGACATTGTAAGTCAGCAGGAACCTGACCTAATAAAATTTGAAACAATAAATGTTGCTCTGTTATTTGGCAAAGCATGTTTCTGTAGGATCTGGTCCTGTTAGATTTCCCAAGTAAAGACGAATTAAATCACCATATGGCTTCAACATAACTTTATACTTCAGCATCAAGTTTCTGAGTAGTCAATATCTCTAGGTTTCTTCTTTTGATATGGTGACCTGTAATGTTTGTTTAAAGGAAATAAACACTTTCCTCACTCATCCCCTTTGGGTTCTAGTGCAGAAATCCAAAATACATTTCTCTTCATGAGCATATTATCTATATAGTTTCTCTTATACATGAAGTTTCAGTTTTCTTTGATCATCTTAATTTTGTAAACTATTAATCTCACTTTGCAGTTTTTTGTCCACTGTTTTTTTATTCTAAGAACTGAGTGTTTAGAAGGAATATTGGTACCAGAGTACATGGTGTTTGCGACAAAAAGTATAAATGGGAATATATTGATTATATTGATATATATATATTGCTCTAATTTCTCAAATATTACCAAGTAAGAAATCAATTTGATGTGAAGGAGGGCTGTCTAGTTTGAATACTTCTAGAATTATTCTGTAATCCTAGTATTCCATTTCAGAAATTAGCAGTGTGTTGCTAATAGAGCAGGGTAGTATCTCTTTAGTGTCTTCAAACATCCTGCCCAAACCCAAATATGTACTATACCTAAAAAACAAACAACAAAGCAAAAAGAAAACCAAACCCCAACAAAGCCACCCTACGTAATATTTCAATCTAATGCTGCTGTCTTTAAAAACCTAAAGTTTTTTTTTTAAATCACAACAGACATGAAATCAGAGTTGGGTTGGAAATAAAGTACCTAAAGAGTCACAGTGGAGAGGAGTAGAGAACTTAGTGAGAATTTCCAGCAAGAAAGTCTGTATACTTCCAGAGGTATGCACTGGCCTGTTTTGAAAGCTGACATTGAAAGAAAGAATGAGATGGAAAATCAGAACAAGACAGGTAGAAAGAATCCTGTGTGTAAAAGCCACAAGTGATTCTTAATGGGCAGTAAATTAACTGAAGGATAGAGGCGAGTACTTATTTTTGTGTCAAAAGCAATGCTTTCAGTCTTCAGCAAGTTGTTTTTGTGAAAAAAATTAACTGAAAAGTAATGCAAAATATAGGAGGATAATTGCGAATTAGGAGCCAAATTATGCCAGGCACAATTGAATAAGTTCTGACTTTTCTTACTGACAGACATGTATATTAATAGTTGGCACTTATTGAACCAAATATGAATATTCATCTTCATTTATATTTCAAGGCCTTTCATTCCTCAAGGACCACAGTGCTTTTGACCAATTTTCATCCACATTACTAAAATGACAGCTTTCACTCCTGGGCCCTGACAGAGGTCTGCAGAATTCATTGGAGGTCCTGGGAGGAGGGAACCAGCTCCCGCTCCCAGCTGTCCACAAACACTCATTAAGAGAGGCAAATATCCAACAGAATCTCTGTGAGAATTTTTAATCACGCAAAGGCTCTGCTAATTAGGTAGCTGATGGGGCATAGAGAGCACAAGGACGAATTCTTTAAACAAAGGACTAGAAACTTTAAGAGCTTTAATTACTTGGGTACAGAGTTCATTTCAGAACTTGGGAGCAAATTATTCTAATAACAATAAGACACCAAGTAGCAGGCCATATTGGTGAGAATAGTGTAGAAAAGTTCAATTTTCTTGGGCTGTCGCAACCATGATTGGGGTGTGTTGGAACCCGAGGGGGTTCTAAAGGTATTAATAATAAACTGCATTGTGAAATGGATTTGATGCGGAAGATTTCTTATCAATGTGTATTCTTCTTTTCTGTGTGGACTGCTTTGCAAGGGAGGATTTCGTTGTGTCTGACACCTCAGAATGCTCATGTAGCTCAAGAGGTGGTTACTTTTACACAAATGAAGAACAATGGCTACTTTCAAAACAAAATCTCCCCTTTCATCTAGTGCAGCAGATTGTCTCCAAAACCTAAGAACTGGAAATATATTGCTTTCTCATACGCTAGGAAAAACCATTTTGCTGGTTGAAAATTTGTTGTTGTTGGGTTTTTTTGTTGGTTGTTTTTTTTTGTGTTTTTTTTTTTTTTGTTTTTTTTTTTTCCTGTTTTGTAACTGCATAAATAGGATGGCTGTGTTGTATGGCTTTACCCAGGATAGAATTTAGGCTAAAACAATTTCCAGGATCCCTTTCTCCTAGGTAGAATAGGAAGAGACAGAAATTGCTAAGGAAAAGGAAAAAGCAGAAAGCTTCAGGGATTCAAATTAAGGAACTGTGCTCTCTTAGCAGTCAAGAGAACATAGGAAGTATACAGCTCTCTTGGAAACTGGAAAACAGCTGATGTGCTATTCTTGTCATTGCAGCTGAGAAATTTTAGCAAGCGTATCTGTAACTGAGCACAAGAGGCACATCCTGCCTGGGTGCTGGATGAAATTGTTTGTGGTGGGGGGTTTTGTTTGTTTTTGTTTTGGTTTGTTTTTCTTCTTTTGGGAAGAAAATGGGGGACCAGGCAGGAAGGAAAGGAGGCATTTGCTGTCTGCTGTGAAAAGTGTGCTGGCCTTGGGCATGAATGCAGTTGTGGGGGGGGAAATTTAATTTCTTTAGGAAGGAACTGTAGCTTGTCTGGGCTTCAGTTTCTGATACGGAGGAAGCTGACAGCTTTTGCCATGTGTTTATGTACCTTTTAAGAATGCTGTGTTCTAAGGGAGGGCTTGTTTTTTCAGTAGATTTGGTGAAAACTATGTTCAATGATTATTGATATGTTAAATGCTAATTAAAACTCTAGTATCCAACGGAAAAAAAAAAGATATATTTTTGGGACTGTGCTCACTGCTGGTATGGAGATGGGCTTGAACGTGTCAATCAAACATGCAAGATGTTCCAGGGAGTACAAAAAGATTAAAATGTAACTTGTGATAATTGAGGGGTAATTATGCTCAATGTGCAAGTAGTGGACTGGTGTTCAGAGTTGCAGAAAGAAATTACAAAAGAAATATGTACCTGCTCAGAGATCTGGTCTGAGAGAAAGCTTCAGGTTTAGTGTTGAACGAATCTGCCTGCAATTGCTACCAGGTTTACTGCAGGTTTTAGCCACAGCAGAGGAAAGGTATGGATGAAGAGAAACTGCTGTGCTCTGCAGTTGTAGGCAAATTTTATTTTGCATGGACTCTCCTCACATGAATAAACAGAGGTCTGAGTGCAATAAACATCTTGGAACTGTTCTGCTAGGAACTCATCCTGCCCACTGCTTTCTCTCAGCTACCTGTGGGAGCAGCCAGAGGAGCAAAATGTAGCAGTGACAGGGGAGCTTTTTCATCACTGTTGCACTTTTTGGGTTTGTTTTAATTCCCAGGAGGACAGGCTAAGCTGACATGCAGGAAAAATTCTGTCACCTTAGTTCCTAATGTTTCTGACAGCAATTACAATAGAATAAAAAAATAGGTGAGGGAGAAGATGTGAACAGAAGACTGAGAAGGGAGAGCCTCACATTTATGCTTCTTTTAAAACAATTCTTTATTCCTTTTGTAATTTTGAAAGGCACAGAAGCTTTGGGTACACTGTGCTGCTGTTTTCTCCTGGATCTTTTTGGGGGAGTGGGAGTGAGTCTAGTTGGATGCTGACTTCATGTGCTGTTCTGTTTTTCTGGCTGTTGTTCGTTACCTACTTGCAAGTCTGCTGTTGGACATGCAGCCCACAAACAGTTAGATCACACTGCATTGATTTACATAAAACAAAACAACAAAAAAAAATGATTTTTAATGGTACAGAACTTTTATGCCTATGATTTAGCAGTTCTGCAAAGCTTCAAGCCCAGAGTCCAGGATCCTAGGTGAAAGTGAGGTATTGTATTTTGCACAAAAATACATCTAGTTTTGAAAACAGGTACTGTTACAAGTATTTAATATCTTGGTCTCAAAAAGTGATATGGGACAAATGTTGTAAGCCTTATTTTTTAAAATTTTGTTTTTCCTGAAGAAATATGATTTGTAGCAGAGATGCATGGCCCTACTGCATCAGGTTAACTGTTAACTTAGAAACATTCAGGTTTTGCAACAGTTTTACACGTTAGATCTCAGTACAATTTTTCTTTATAGGTGTAAAATGGGTCTCCTAACTAAATGGACAACTACAGATATTAGTTGCCCGTTTTGTAAATGTATTCTGAAACTGTTCTTTCAACATGTACAGAGATCCTTAGCAGAAAGAATGTTTAAAACAGGAAGAGATGGAAAGAAGTGGTTGCTCAGTACTGTAGTGAAGTTTTAAGTGGATCCATTTTAGACAGATTGTCAACTTGAAGATATCAAAATACCATTTTTTCTCAGAAATGTAGTTGTCCATGTACTCTTGCTAATTGTTATGTTGTTTCCTGCTGGAAAAAGAATCATTTATCATGTTACAATTATTGTCCAGTACAAAGCTGATGAAGAGGCATAATTCTTATCTGTCCAGAGATGTCAGATCTAAAAATGCATCTAGATTGTATGAAAGAAAAATAATATTCAAACTGCCTTTAGAACCACCCTCCTGTAATTTTGAAGGACTTTATCTTGAAATGGGAATGCGAAGGAGCTAGATTATGAATTACTACATGCTGAGGAGAACAGTCTTGAAACTACAAATGGCTCTTGAGTGTGGTCTCTTAACTGGAAAGGGAAAAAGAAGATAGATATTTCTCCTGATTTTTTTTTAATGTATTTTGCTGGTTTTATGTCAAGAACAGCTCTGAGAAACTTTCAAAATGCAAAAATGCTGGAATTCCTAGTGCAGTAAGAATGGCTTTCATATTCATATCCCTAAAAAAACCCCAACAAACTCTCCATCATATTAGATAAATTATTTTCAGAAAAAAATGCTCAAATTATGAATATCAGCAAGTTCATTGTTTGATAACAACACTGATAGAGACCAGCAGGTTTGTGTGGACAAGGCAGGCCTAATGGATCCCATAGTGATTACACATTTAAGATGCTGATTGAGAACTGTCACCTTAACTGATGGGATAGTCCTATTCTTCTCCTCAGTAGGATTTCCCTCTCTCCATTTGGAACTCTGACTGGGCCTTTGACAAATGCCCAATTTGGTGTACTCAGGCTTAAAATGGAGAGTTTTAAAAATCTTTAATTGGGGCTAAGGGCTAGTTCCTCATGCAATTCATTGTTTTGAACAAGGAAGAAGGACTAAAGAGTTAACTGCTTCCAATTGTAAATACATCAGTGGCAGGCACATTACAAAGCTCTATACAATCCTGTAGAGTAAATGGTGGACAGCTCATCACAATTAGGCATGGTCATAATGAAGAGCCAGAAGAGAGAAAAGAGGGCATGGGGAAAAACAGACCTTTTACAAATGTTTTATATGAAGAGAAATTATAGCTAAAAGGGATAGTTAATTAGTTTAAAGAATAGGTGGTAATGCCTTCTCTTTGCAGAAAAAGAAAACTTTGAAAGCGTGGAAAATGGGTGAGTTTCTAGCTGCTGATCTGGAAAAGGAGAAAACAATTCAAAGCAATACTGTACGTGGGTGTTTCTCTAAAGAGACTGTGGTGGGAAGTGTGTGATCTGAGTAATTTACTCTTAGCAGAAACAGTAGGCACTGTTGTGTTTAACACAGACCCTGCATGTAGCCTTGTTTTCAGTGGAATGCATCTGTATTATTACAGGTGCTTGTCACAGCCATGGATGCTTATGGTTTGCTCCCCAGCTTTGCATACCTCTTAGGGAGGCAAGAACCCCCCTGGCTTGTGCTGAGAAGATTGCACAGAGGAGCAAGGTTACAGTGAGGTTTGCTGTCTGTTCTTTTTGCAGTGTGCTGGCTGACCAGTTGCCTGTAAAAACAACGTGCATTCTGAAATATGTTATTTGGGGAAGAAATAAAGAATAGGAATAATCTGTATCAGATTACTGAAGAGCAGCAAGTGTAATCTAGTGTGTTGTGGTGCCTGCAGGGCACTACCTGGAGATGAAGCTTTTCTAGCATCAATGAAGCTGATAGTATCTCTTCCTGCCACAAGTCTCCTTGTGTGTCTCTTGGATAAGATGAATCTGTGTGCTATTAATAGAAGCACACATGTTCCACATAGTCTGTCTGTCTGGATATGTGTATACTGCAGTCATTTGCCCCCAAAGTCAATTGAGTGTCATACTTCTGTGATGAGTTTACTTATTCTAGGGCTGGCTTGGGTATTTCTGTGTGCAGCCCCAATTGTTTCTGAGAACTGTGGAGCAGATGCTACCTTTATTTTGTATCCTGGGATTTTGTAACTCCCTGTGGCAGCTATGGAAAGAGTGTTGTTGGTTTGCACTGTGTCTCTCACACAGCACAAAATAGGTTATGTTAGAGAAGTGAATGGTATAAGATTACTATTTCTCAACTGTTGCTGCATATATTAGGATGTATAGCATACCTTCTCACAAACAAGAAACATATTTGTAGTAAGAGCCTTATTCTTTCTTAGTAAGAGCCTGCTAATGGGTGACTGTTAAGGGACAGCTTCTGTCTTTTGTCCTCCGGAAGGAGAAATGGCATGGAAGGAAGGAGGAGGTTGGTATTGCAGCTGTGTTTGATCTGTCTCCTGACTCACCTGAGTTCTATCAGTACCCTTGCACTCTTGTCTTTCCAGTTGCCTAATTCTACCATTTCCTTCAGTCTCCAAGAGAAATATTCAATTATAAATACCAGGAGCTGTCATACTGGCAATAGAGCCCATAGTTGTTGGTTTGTTTTTGGTTTTGGGTTTTTTTTTTGTGGTTAAACTGGCATACAGGAGACAGAATTTTAAAAAGGATTTGGTATTAATCTACCTTTACTGCCACTGAAATAAGTGGTAAACCTTGTTGGGGAACAAAAGCCTGGTTTTACATATTAGCTTGTGTTACCTTCATAAACAATGTTGTAACAAAAAGATTGTCTTCTAGAATTGTTCTCTTGCAAACCTAAAATAAAAATTTGGGGTGACCTCAGCTTTTCTTTAAAGCCTTTCTGGTAAGGTCTGCTTTAGTATTTGAATATGTGCAAATAAAGTGGATTCATGTCCTCAATTCAATTTCTCTTGTACATGGACAATCTGAATAGAAACTTAGAGGATAAAACCTGTGGCAGTGGCTGTGTTGGGATTTTTGTGAATACAAACCATTTAAGTACTGTTCTGTATTGATACAAATGGGTGCAGAAGGGAAACCAGAACCAGAGAAGGCAGATATGTGCTGAATGCTCAGGAAGGCAAATGCAGAAGTGGAGAACTGTAAGAAGTGTACAGACTAGATTCTTCAGGTCTTTCTAAACCCTTTTTACATGATATTTTCTAGGGAAAAAAAAAAGCTGTATTAATATATTTTAATAATGAAACAAAGCAACATTTGCTCTGGTCTATTGTTTGTTTTCTTTTAAAATAGGGCTGGTGTGTAGGCTGTGCAAATATCAAAATGGAGACTAGAGGATGTTGCTAGAAGGATAACAGACACACAATACACAATATGATTCTGAGAGAGACTTGTGTCCCTAAAATAATTTTATGTAGATAAAACATTGGAAGAAAGGCCTGTGTGGAAATTTGGAAAGAATGAATAGGGTTTTGTACCATAGTAGCACACGTAAAATCCTAGGGTAAAATAGGAAGTTGGAAGAAAATTTATTTTTCCACTCAGCCTTCTAAAAGTAAATTATTATTGCTTTCACATCTATGTTTATGTAGAGAGTACAGTTTCAATAATTTATTCAGCTTCTCTGTAAAACCTATCCTTGAGCTGTAAAAAAATCTCTTTAACTCTGATCCTTAGGTGGGTGGTGATCAGTCCAGTTCTGTCATTTTACAAAAATATACAGAATAGAGACTGTGAACTTCAGTATAACAGAAGGAAAGCTCTACCCAGGAGCTGGAGGGAGAACTAAACCTCTTTAGAAGATTGTTTCTGTGAGATATTTTTTTTTATTTAGTTAATTATATGGCTAAACAGGGACACAAAGTTGGAGGTGACCCAAACTCAAGAATATATAAAATAAATTACCAAGGCTTATGAGGGCAGGAGGAAGTGAGAAATGGGAGCAAATAATAAGGAAATATAACATTTTTGGAAGTCATAGTGATAAGGAAAGGTAGCAATTGAAGAAAACCAGCCCTTTAATACTTTATAGCTTAAGCAAAGTTTTAGTGAGTACTTTCATCAGTCTGTGATGTATACAGAAGGTATTTTGGCAAGACCCCAGTCAGGCATCTGGTAAAATCCCAATGCAAAAATAGCAGAGATTAACAGATCAGAACAAGAATGCAAAGTCTCTGGAAACTCTGCTGAATGACAGAATCATAGAATCATTAAGGTTGGAAAAGACCTCTAAGATTATCAGTTCCATTGTCACCCAAACACCCCCATGCCAGTTAACCATGTCCTGCAGTGTCACATCTGCATGGTTTTTATACACCTCCAGGGATGGGGATTCCAGCACTTCCCTGGGCAGCCTGTTCTAGTGCCTGACCACTCTTTCAGTGAAGAACATTTTCCTAATATCCCAATTATAAATAACAAACCTGAGACTGACCATCACCTCATGACAATGTCCTTTCAGTAGCTGCAGGAAGGAGTTCAGCTATGGGCAATTGCAATACAGAAATCTCTCTGCCACAAAAGGTTTGGTTCTTCTGGAGGGTTATTTGGTAAGATTGAACACAGCAGGCTGACTACCTTGCCTCTGTTGTGGTGGTTAGTGTGTTCACACTGTTGTATCAGACTGTGACTGCAAACCAAGCTTTTTCATGGGTTGCCATTTACATAAACAGTAATATTCATGTTAAGCTTCAGTGTCTGAAAATGCCAGCTTTGCTTGCTAGCATTTAAATGCTAGCAGTTAGCTAGAAAGGGTTCTTTGTGCTCAAGTATTTTTATCACATCAAAACCTGCAGAAATTCCTTTAACTGTAAGATTTATTCATAATTGAAAATTTGTTATTTAATCTGGAGTTTAACTGTAGTTACAAATGCCAACTTAATGCCACAAAATAGCCTAAGAATATTCTTAAGCAGTATGACAGCTAAATTTTATTGCAGGTCCATTAGTATTACCATTAAGCAGCTGACTAAAGGTCATAATGAATACTTACTATTTTATATCACCCAGGAGGTACCAAGCACAGCTGGAGTCTATTTTACTCCTTAACACATATAATACTTGACAAATTGTTGATCAGTGGATATGTCCAGCTTATCAAAGTACTTTGTCTATCCAAGTAATTCTTCTAGTGTGCATCACATCATAGATGAAGTGTTTTTTGTTTTTTAAGAAGTTCTTAGTAAATGGCTTAGTGGTTGCAGTTCTATTTTAGGTACTGCCTATAATTTTGTGGTTGCACTGATGTTTTAGAAGCCCAGTCAGGTCTTACATGATTCATGTCGACCATTTAACAGGTGGGAAAACAACTATTGATTTTTGATGATCAAGATGATGAAAAATATATTATTGAGTTATTATTACATTGATGCTTTGTTGATAGTGCTTTTCATACTTTTCCAGTCATGTAATTCCTCCTACAGACATCAACTTCTCCTGGAACAGCAAGAAGGTTATGCCCTTATTGTAATTTTTTAATAGCTTTTGGTATATAACTCTTAACCCTTCAAAATCAGTTAGATCCATTTAGAATAGGGTTTTTATGATATTTTGTGACAAAATTAGCAAAATAGTTGAGTTATTTCAAATCTTCTTTCCTGTCAGAAGATAAATATGATCATGCAGAGCTGTGCAAGCAGTATGGACTTAGAATCTCTTCAGCTGTTGTTATCCATCTAGTGGGCTCTGTGTAGTTCAATAGAATTTGCAATAGGAAAACCCTAACTTTAAAGTAAAATTACTTTATAATTTCAAGTACTGTTTTCTGCTATTTTTAGGGGATTTTATGAGTATACAAAGCTACACAGGACAGATGGATACCTTTTTTGAGAAAAAATATTCCATCATCCTCTTAGTCCTATTTCTTTTCACTACAGAAAGTCTATGAAACTTCAGTCTACATTCATTTTCTCATTCATTTCAGCAGCAGTGCTGCTGTAGACTTATTTCCTACAGAGCTTTTGCAATATGTATTTCAGCACAGACATTCAGCAGTGACTGACTTTTGATCTAAAATGAACTAAAAATATTATGAGAAGTTGTGTGTATGTGAATGCAGGAGAAAGGTTAGCCCTTAGCTGTGTTTTTCTTGACTGTCATTTTACATTAATGTGTTTAAAAGAGGATAATTTGCACTTAAATGTGGTTATATTAAGAAGGAAAAATAGGGTTCTCATCTGGAGATTTATGCCATAAGGCCCTTAGGTGAGTGAATTTCTTTCCTTTTTCTTTTCTACCTAATCGCAAGTTTTCTTTTTCTTTTCAGTCATCTCTCTCTCTCTTCTTTAGTCCATTTAACACTAGGCAATCTCTTACTATTAGTAGCAAATTGCAAGGCAAGAAACAGTTGTTTTTTTAATGGAAGAATGCCTCCTTGGCCTTATCAGCCCAAGTAATGAGGTAATTCAGCAGCCACAGTTCAATGTGACTTGGTGTTTGAATGTTTGTGTTCTCTGTACCTCCTCCTGGCTGAAGCTGGGAATGTAACTGAGGTCACTGAAGAAAAAGGGATTCCTCAGAGTTGTCCTAAATCTCAAATTAATGCCAAAGTATATGCTTGTCAGGTGGTCAGCATCTGGTATGTAGCAGAGACACAACTTAAAAGATGTGTCTTAGACTTAAACCTTACTTCCTTGTCAGGGTACTCTAAACTGGAGTATCTTAATCTGGGGACAAAGGTGAAACTCCACTGAGATGCACTGGAAATTGAAAAATGCAGGCAGAAAAATTGGGATGAAAATTGAGAGTAATTTTAAGAGTACCAGAGGCTGAAAAGGCAGAAGTTCTGTTCTGTAACAGAGAGAAGTAGAAGCCACAATTCTAATAAATTACTATTATGCTATCTATACACTTAAATATCAATTAGTAACTCTATAAAGTTCTTACAAACTAGCAATGAAGTACAAAAAGTGAAAAGAGGAGCTAAGACAGGAGGGATCCTGCTGAAAGGATCAAGGACAATGGCTTTTGCAGTATATTTAGGGGGAAAAAACCTCCCAAACTATCCACAAAGCAGAAGGATTGTATAGATGGCCTACTAGATGGAAAATTCCAAAATCTTTATACTACAGAAAAACCTCCAATACAGTTAAATAAACACTTTTGCTGCATTTGGAAAAAGACATGATATTGTGTCCAAAAGCTGTATTGAGGCAATGAACAACTTTAAAGCCCATTAGTAGCTTAGTTAGAGAATGTTTTTTAAAATAAGCATTTTTTTTAAGTTGAATCAGGCTTAAACCTCAGTTTAAGAGTCCTACAGTACTGAGATGATTTCTGTTTAACCTGTTTATTTCAATTAAAGCATCTGGGGTTGTACATCTTTTAAACCACAAGTGTTAATATTGTTACAGCTTTCAGAACTGCATGCAGAATGGTTTTGATTTGAATAGATTGGGCTGCTTGCTATTGATTGCAGGTAAACTAATGGCAAAGCTGCTAGCGAATTCAATAGACAAAGAATTAGAGAATGGAAGCCTAGTTAATGTCTGTCAACATAGTTTAATGATGAAAAGACCTTATCAAAGAAGTTTTCAGTTTTCTCATGTGATTACAAGTCTAATGAATGTACTGTGTAGGCAGAGTGATGCCATATTGGAATTTAGAGGAAAACTAGCAAGCACTTCACGCTGTCACTCCAGTATCTAACAAAACTCAAAATTACCTCGTTGCCAGATGCTGAGAAGTAGTTTTCAGGGAAGTCCTTACTGCAGGGGACATTTCCAGTGGCATTCTGCAGGGACTGTTTCTGGCAGTGCTTAGTGTCATCTGCAGAGACTGGACACCAAGTCACAACAGCCTGGCTGTGGACAGGATTTTGGACAATGATTGGTGGCAAATCATGAGGAAGGGCATCCTTAGGTTTTTCTCACTTCATATCACATAGACTCTACCTTCTTGAATTAAAATGGGTTTTGGCACACTCAAGTGCAAGGTTGTACAAAGGAGACAAGTGTCAACAGAAATGGTAACCAGGCCCTGTGAAACAGTTATTGTCTTAAAAGATTTTGAGGTCCCAGTTTCAAGAGTGCTGAACTGTAAGTCCAAGGAAAATGTTGTGCCCAGAAAGGCCGGTGGGATCCCTTATGATAGTGAGCTGGGAAGTGATTTTTACCTCCAGCTAAGTGTTTTCTAATCAATACTTTGCTAAGTGTTGTCTTGCCAGACCCTTTGTATTGGCTCTGGAGACATCCTGTCTTTGTCCTTCATGCTTCTTTAGCTCAATGTTATAGGCAGGATGTTATGAAGCACAAAAACTAAAGGTACACAAGCAATTTCTTAGGAAAAAAGTAAGTACAGAAGCATTCCCCTACAATAGTTTGTGGTCAAGTCAGTAAAGGAAGATTGAGCTGTCCTGGAGAGATTACTGGTTTCCCACAGCTTTTGTGCATGACTTTGGGCCATTTTTAACATCCTGGAAGGTGCAGTGATGTTAAGGGAGAAGGGGTTCTGATCTCTACTTTTGAGTAGATTTCCTTGGGACATAGAAGTCGTACTTTGTGCATTGATTTCCCATTTGTTAAGGGAGGCAAATGCCTCTTATGAGTCTTGGAGACAGTCTGAAGGTGAACATGTTGATGACAGCATAAGAATAATGCAGCAGTGAGCACCTTGAGGAAACCTTTTGAGAATGAGACAAATGTGTTATGTAGGGGAATATAAATTAATCTGATAAGAGGAACCTCTTCCTCACAAACACTGCAGACAAATACCAGCCAGCCTACCTGAAACCTGACTGCAAATCAAGATCTTTTAAAATAGTTAAGGTTTAATTTTGAATATGCTAGCAACTGTGTGTTCCTAGAAGTGTTTCAGTTCCATTTAAGCATTGGATATCCATTTACATTCAAGAATGTATCAGCCCTTTGTGAATTTGACACTTTCGGGTCCTAATATTCTGGCTATAAGTAGCATTTCTACATTCAGGTATGCTTTATCCCTTCTAAAGCACTTAGATCTGTGTAAAAAATTTAAATCCCTTGCTATCTGTAGGTACTGTGGTAGCCATGTGCATGGTTAGAGAAGACAGATTAATTAATGTTAATTAATGTTTTAAAAGTCAAGAAGTCTTTTTAAGTGACTAGATACAAACACATCTTCACACAAAACTGTTTCAGGACTAAATATAGTTTAATGAAACAGTAAACCTAGATATGATGGCAAACCAGAATAATGCTCAAATTGCCCAAAATAAGTTACGTTTGCTTACTGGTGAAAATTCTAATGTTTGTTTCTTGCTTTTAGGTAGGCAGAATATTCTTAGTAACATTTTTTCCAAAATCTTTGCAAGGTGTAGAAGCTAAGTTATTCAATAGCTAACTGACAATAATTAGCCCATTATGATGATTAATGCTTATTTAGGACATTTAATTTGCATGCTATAAGCAAAATGAGACAGCTAATTTGAAGTTATGCCAAATGCAGTATTTAGTTTACTGATACAAAGTGTATTTGGCTTTTCAAATGTAAAGTTATTGACAAGAATAGTCATAGGCATGGATGTTAGGTCAGCAAGTTTTAATTTCTTTTAATAACAATGATGTGATACATAATGAACCAATTAACAAGGTAAACTTTACTTGCATTAGAAAGGCTGAGGAAGAATTTCTAAATTGTAGTTAATGGAATGTCAACCAAGATGCATATTCTGTCATTTTCACGCAGGTGAAAACCATCTGTCCCAGCCAGATAGCATTTCCCCAACTTTTCACAGGGAAGAAGGATACAAGGTCATTTTTATGCACCTTTTGATGAGGGTTGACCTTAAATATTTGTTTTTTTGATTTATGAAAGTCAATTAAACTACTAGGTCTGAGCCATAGGTTCATATAAATGGACAGTGAAAGAATAATTTTTTTAAATCATGGCTACAACATGCCTTCACACTTTCTTCCCAGGAAAAGCCTAGATATTCATGTGGATCTTCAGTATGGTTCAGAATACTAGGGGGGGTAAAATTTCTTTGCTCCTTCTGATTGCCCTGGTTCTTTGACTTAGATAGCAGAGCACATTTTAAAATGTGATGCTCCCCACAGAAGACTTCAGTGTCCCTGGATTTGAAACTGGAGTCTCCCAAAGTGTGCTTCAGAAGAATAAGCCAATCAGGGAAACATGGAGGGGAAAGAAATGTTGGCAATTGTGCCTGGAAAGCAATCTGATGCCTTTGGAAGATAAGGGAAAGATGTGTTTCTTCACCATAACTTGACATTTTCTTTACAGCCTTCCTGAGGTTTGAGCCTTTGAGATAGAAATACATTGCAGAAATCCTCCAGGGACATCATAAAAAAGTAGATAATGCATCTAAATCCATGTAACAATCAAATCTTTAGTATAATAATTTCTGCTTAGTAAACATTTCTACTTGTTTTCTCCAAAAGGCATTTCTGGTGGTTCTCTCCAGCTAAGGAAATGGCAATGGGAAACAGAAGAATATTTTGTGAAGTGCCTTAATGGTTTTTTTGGTTTGTTTTGGGGTTTTTCCTTTTTCTGTTGTTGTTGTTGGTTTCACTAGCTATCAAGCTCAAATTTGAAATACCTGGGGTATGTTGCAGGATATTTGTTCTTGTTCATGCCCTTTGTTTCCTCAAACTGCTGAGAAAGTGAAGTGCCTGGATATTTTCTGAGGTACAGGAAGAAGCAATTGTTCTAGAGGTGACGACAAAACCCAAAGTCTCTGTCACTCGCCCAGGGTCCTTATAAACTTTTATTTGGAAGAAGGTGGCAGTCTATATCAATCTATATAAAAATAGTGGTCCTATTTCTGTCCACTTGATCTTTCCTGCCCTGAAATGATCCCACGCTGGCAGAGAAGGTCACAGTCTGGGTTTACCCCAGCACTCCCACTTTCTTGCTGAAGCACAGCCATAGCATTTACTACCTCTTGTGAAAAGCCAGTTAGTGTGTCCTGAATCCAGTTAAAATAGAGAGGCTATGGCTGCTCTGGGAAACTAAGCAAGGCCAGGCATGGACTTGAATATTGCTGCCACATTTATGGCACGGTTTTTGTTGATGTCAGTGAGTGATCTGCTCAGTGATGCCCAGGAGTGGGTCAGGGAGTTCTCTAGGCCAGAAACTGTGTCTTAACAAGAAGGATAAATGAGGGCTGCCCTCATGGTGGTGATGGGAAGAATTTGGCCCACAGATGGCAACCATGCCACACGACTCAGGCCTTTCTTCCTTTTTGTTTACAATTATAGCCATGGACAAATGAGAAACTGTTAATTTCCTTTCTCAGTAAGAACACAGGCAATCATTGGTTATCCACCACCTACTTAGATCCTCTTTATTTTATCTTCCAATACTTCATTAACATCTTTGTAATTTAGAGGTGTGTGGGGACCAATTTAAAATCTATTGAAAGAGCCTTTGGCTTTCTGTAGTGGATCCTGGATCAGGGCCAGGGGGTATAAACTGCTAGTGGCAAGTTTACAGCAGTGCTCCCACTGTGGGTGCCACTGCTGGGGCTTGCTGAGGTGGCTGAGGATTTTAACAGAAGTGATTTTGCAGATTAATCTTGTGACAAGTTGTGTGTTCTCTGTGGGAACTGTTCCCAGTTTTTAAAAACAATTATAGTCCCTTATCCATGTCTGCTGGACTACCCTAGACTTCCAACACAGGGAGATTTGAAAGAATATTTTTCTGGCTATGCTGAAGCTCTGTCTGTCTTTGTACTTCAGCTAATCTAATCAGAGATTAATTTGCCTCTGGCTTTATTATCTCCATATTCATACACACACGATGTAGCTATTTTGTGAGCTCACTTCTGAAATAGATTATAGCAAGGTTAAAAAATATTAGCCTTCTAGCATTGCATATATATCCCCTTAGTACTGCACTACTCATGCATTAAAAATACTTCTGATCTAGTACTTCCAGGGAAAATGAACTGTAGACTGAAAGAAGTGGTGATCACACTTCAGTCTCAATGCTGCTCTTTCAGGCTTGGATTTATTCAGATCTAATGGCTGAGTAATTTAAGTACATTATTCAGTAATTCATCTCTTAAAAGCAAAAATAATTGTTTTCTTAGTTTGATAGAAACTGTTCTGGTGGAAATGTAAGTCTTCAGGAAAAGCACTGACATAAATAGTCCATTGCATATGTTTGATCCACTCATGTGGGGCCAAGAACCATGCCAGTTGAAGAAAAGCTCTGAGTTAAACCAAAACATGAAACATGGTCTGGAGAGAGAAGCTAAGAAAAGGCAGTATTTGCTTAAATTATATCTATGGTGGTAATTGGAAAGGTTTGCATTAGTAATGGATAAATCAAACTCATGAATTATTGCAACAAATGAATTTTTTTTAAAAATTGAAATGATTTTCAGATTTGAAAAGTGTTGATGCTCAGAAAGCAGGCTTCACAGTAGGCTTTCCTATGAAGGCTTTAAAAAAAATTTAAAAAAACTTTTTTTACAGTTATAATTTCTGGTTGAATCTTATTGTTGATAACCCAGCTTAAGCCTGCCCTTGTGAAACTTGGAAGTATTTGATGTAGTTGTGCAGCCTCAAAGTCACCATGCACAAGCTACAAATCTGGTAATGTGAAAGTTGCAGTGATGATTTGGCAGTAAGAATCGACTTACTAATTATTTTTTTTTTTACTATTTTGTGATTTGCTACATTCTTCTTTCTTCTTTTTAAATACCATGTAAAGGTTCCTTGTTGTTTGTGTATCCCTGATACAGTTCTGTTGCAAAGGCAAAACAAAAGAAGGCACCAGTGCTTTGAATAGAGGGTGCCTGATTGATAAGGTAGTTGCAGCTAAACCTGCTCTGGCTAATTGTCTTTCAAATGCCCTCATTAATCAAGCAGAGGAGTAACTCTGACAGGAGGGCTGTCACTGTTTTCATGATTTCCTACCACTCACCTCACAGTATGAGACCTGGCTGGGTACCCAAATCGTGGCCTTTAAAGCAGTTTTAATGCCTGCTCGCTGCAGAGCACACCTGGCTTTGGTGGGATGGGGGCCTGCCCAACTCTGAGGCATGATCTATCCCAGGAGACCAATTTAGCAGTTATTTAATGATTCATAGCTTGATGTCTGGAAATGAGTGCTCCACACGATAACATACATAAACAAATTTAATTAGATTTTGCCTTTTTTGCATAAGTAGCCACCAGTGTATTAAGGCTGCAAACAAACCAGGTAGGCAGCCTGGAAAGTCATTGAAGCTGATTAACAGCTGATCTTTGAAAAAGAGTGAGGGTTTCTTTCATCTGCTGATAGTCACTGAGACCTCTCTGGTCAGATCCTGAAGTTTCTGGAGTGGCTTATTATGGAAGAGGGAAGCAGCTATCACAATCAGCTTCTACATAGATGTTAGAATTACATATCTATGGGAAAAACTGTCAGTCTTTTATCTGCTTCCATCCAAGCTACAGAATATAACAATTTATTGGAATAGTTTTATAAAAATGTGTTTGTTGCATTTCCTGTATGCAGTCTTTCCTGTGTTCAATAAACATGAACCAAGTTGTTGTTCAGAACTCGATATTTTCTTTTCACTTTTACTGAACATGCATGAAAACATCGTAAAATTATTTCAAAAAATAAGGTGGAATATTTAATGCTTAAGAAAGTAAATTGCAAGCTTAATGGACAGAAAGGCTTTTTGGAGCTTTTCACCTTCTTGTGAAATATTAGATAATGAATACTGGTGGTTGAAGTATAGTTTCTCTGATCTTATGTGTTTCATATACTTTGTGAAGAATTCTAGGCTTGATAGCCTAGAATAATCTAATGTCATTCTCACAAGCAATATCAGTGAATATATCAGTTAAATATATATTATTATTATTATGCATGAAAAAATGTTGTTTTTTGCATATATTCCTATTAAGTGAAATTCTGACTTTGGTAGCATTTCATAGCGAAATTCATTCTGAAACACAGAAATGTTTTATACTGGAGGGATCTTATGAACTCTAGACAGCAGACAATATAGCTGGTCTTTTCATTTGGGAACAGCTTCCACCAGCTGCAATATTTATTCCTGTGAGAGGTACCTTTTCCTTTAATAGAGTAATTCAATCATAAATTTTTGCAGAACTTGGTTTTAGATTATAAACTGACTAAACCTGACACTGTTTTCCTGAGCATGCACAAGAAACTCTATATCCTGTGTATCTTACAGTTATCGCTTCATAATCACGCCTATTCTCAGATTTGAGCAAGGTGGACCAAATTCTGACTTATTTACTCTCCACAAGTGAAATCCCATCTCCAGGAAGTTCAATAGAAACTTTGGTACTGATCTCATTTGGGACAAATTCTATTCTGCATATTTACTTTCACTGAAGTGTTGGCAAGCTGAAAGCCATTTGGACTATGAGAGAAGGTGAGGACTGAGGACAAATTGCTTTTGACTTTTTTCTTTTAGAAAATTAAAACAAACCATTAGCTCATTTGTTCCAGTACCTCCCAACACCCATCAGAAAAAGTATTTTCTCTCAGTCACCATTAATTTTATAACAGGCCATTTTATTTTACTATGAGAGCCAGGGTTCCAAGTGGTGTGATTTATAGGACTTGCACACCTGGGCAGATACTGCCTTCTCTTTTCTTTCTCTAGTAACTCAAAATTAAGAGCTTTGCAGGGATATATTAAAAACTATGTGCCTACTCCTAAAATTTGACTGATTTCCACCAAAGCAAGTAGCATGTGAGTAAATATTTCCAAGTGTCCATCATTAATTTTACAGATTCATTCAATGCCTTTAAGTTGTGCTTTGTGGAGACTCATAAGGATTTCTAATTACTGTCACCATGCCCCCTATAAATCTACTTTCTCAAGACTTTATATCTTGGTAATAAAAACTTGTCCTGTGAAAGGTTTCAGTATAATGGCAAAATTATTATTATTTTTACTGCATTTGAAAAACAATTCTTGCATCTCCAGATGCATGGTCTTTATTATTTTGCTGTGTAAAATACAATACATTTGTGGGCTTTTTTAATTGAAACTTGTATGCCATTAGCTGCTCTTGTATAGAAAGTGTAAAGGTAATCAAACATAAACTCATCTATAAAAATAAAGCTGTGAATAAAATATTTGATGCCTTTCTTAAGAAAAATATTTGGTGGTGCTCAGAGAATATAACACCTTTTCTAAGATAAAGAACAGAGATGAGGGATTTGGAACATATAGGAATGAGACACCTTTAGACAAAGGAGTAATTTTGTTGAGTTTCCTTATTAAAGTTATTTAGGAAGTCTTAATCACTATACACTTCATTTTTACTATAGTTTATTGTGGGCTGTACAGTTATAACCTTGTAACTCTTCTCTGGCTGCTTGTGCTGCCCTCTGGCAGTCAGTCTATGGGGTATTTGCTGGGGAAAAGGTGTCTGCATCTGCCTTTGTTCTTTTTGGCTCTTTCAGACTTGGTTTCCCAAAATCAGGATGGGTCTTTAAGATACAGTGAGGAATCAAAGTCTGTATTTAAGTGTTTTATCAAGAGCTACATGAGCTCACACCCTTTTAAGTCTTCAGGTATGGGTTCTTCAGGTCTTGGTCTGATGTGAACAGAAGCCCTCTTAGGCTTGGTCGTCTGAAGTTTTTTATGTGTTGAACTTGGCTGTTAGGTCTGTTAAACAGCACATAAATTATTATTATGCAGGATCTACTAAATAGGCAATACAGTGCCTAATTACT
This sequence comes from Phaethornis superciliosus, assembly GCA_023637945.1. NCBI lineage: Eukaryota > Metazoa > Chordata > Aves > Apodiformes > Trochilidae > Phaethornis > Phaethornis superciliosus. The sequence continues at coordinate 9,593,757 of JAJQWJ010000017.1, forward strand.
TTTGAGACTGACCAGAGCCTGATGCTCAGATTTTGTTCAGTTACCACCTTGACAATCCGAGGTCACTGGACCTCCTTCGGGAGGTTTCTGACTGCTCTGAAGTGGCACTGCCCTCTGTGTAACGAGTCAGGGGTGTCACCATCCAGGGAAATGAAGGGTTTGGGTTTGTTCTATCCAGTCTTCAGCACGTAGTGGCAGTGATTCCTTGTGATAACTACACAGCCAGATAAAAATGTTTGTGTGGAAAATAGTCAGTGATAAACACTTGAGATCAATCTGTCTGTAGAGAAAGAAACATGCTGTTCCCATTTGAGATCACCATGGGCTTACAGCTAAGCTTGTGCTTGGATACATTCATTTGTGGGACTGGTATAAACCATGGCAAAAAAACCCCCAAACCTCACAGTGTTCCCTACAAGAACTGCTAATGTAGCGCCTGATTGGAAGTAGTGAAGTCCAACAGTTTCAAATGTGTTCAAATTCAGGAAGTGAACAGGAACTGGAAGATGACATTTCCATTTTCAGCTGGATGTCCAGAGTGAGCATTGCTCAGTTTTGTGCATGCTGGGGTCCAGACTCTGCTGTTGCAGGAGAGGAGAATCTGCCACAGGGTAACTGGAAGAAGATCAGTAATCAGATACCTAATAACTTGACTCACTGCTTCAGGCACATTTTTGAGCAAATAGATTGCACTGTAGCAACACAGTATAGAGTGATATTGTAGGTGAGGCAGACTGAAATAAATTGGTAAGGTTGAATGAAAATGATTAATTTTTCTATTGTTTTAACTGGTCATGTGCCAAAACTTATTTTCTTTTATTTAGCGATAATAATTGTGACATATTAAAAATATTATAAAGGAGCTCTTGTAATAGAGAGTATTTAATATTAGTTCTCCTTTTGTTTGTCCCATTTTCTTTTTTCTTGTGCATAATTTTAACTACTAATCAGTTATTAGCTACAATTTCTTGTAGCTATATAAATACAGACAAAGCATTCAAAACACATGTAAGCAAGGTTGTACTATAATACTTAAAAGAACATTTTGTTTTTATGTATTACAGGAGCAATGTTCCTTATTCAGATTGACTGAGAGAAAAATAGGACTACGTTGGTGGAAGAAGACATACGGTAAGAAATTGTCATTAAACTAAAAACATTCAGGACTGTCATTTAAGTTAAACTCTGGATCATGGGTTAGTTTCTATCTGAGGGCTTGTTTAGCCTAAAGGCTTAGAGTGAATCTGTGAGCAAAGTGCTAAAGGCCCAAATAGATCATCTGTCCAAAAATAATTATTGAAAAGACTCTTCTGAACTTGTAACATTAGCTGATCCCATAGGAAAAACATGTGGCTGGAACATGTCTGTCATGAAAGGGAGATGTGCAGAATCTGTCTGTTTTAGTAGTGTCCTGTACTTTGTGTGTTGCATGTTCTTGGGTATCCACCAACTAAGTCCCTTCTTATTTACACATTGCCCAGTATTATTACCATGCCCCTTTTATGGAGAAACATGTGCATGATTTTATCTGCTTGTAATTTACCAAAACAAGAGGAGAATGCCTAGAAGCCAGGCTTCATGCTTTGAACTTGACCTGGGCACTGACTTCAGTATTAGTGACAGTATCTCTAAAACAGCAGGAATAAACCTTTGTATACTTGAATTTCAACCAAACGTGTTGTATAATATTCTGTGTCCATCTTTGAACAGTTCAGAAATCAGGTACTTTTGGGCATGTCCTGGGAGTTTCATGCCTGCTGCTGGTCATTCTTGTGCATACAACCACACTGACAAAGGAGGTCCTGGATTTCAGTGAGGAAGTCTTGCATTAGTAGAAGAGCTCAATAGAATCTTATCCATACAGTGGGCTGTTTCACCTACATTTACTTTTCAATTAGCCCTGTGTTAAGTCCTTAAAAATAATCTTTGAAGACTGTTCCCCACTCTTATAATCTCTCTTTGTTGAAAATGAGTGGCCACAAAGAGCACTAGAATAGAATTCAGCTTCTTCTGTGTAAGAGCTATAAGAACTGATAAAAGCTTGACTCTAATACAGGTATATGATAATCTGGCTTTTATAAGGCACCTTTTGACCAGTCAGGGAGTCAAACTGTATTTCAATAGTTTTTCTAATTTCTGTTATTGAATTTATTCCTTGTCATTCAAGGCCTTCTTAATTAATGGGGGAAATCATCAGAAAGATGAACACTGGATAAAACTGGGTATGTTAATCTTGTGAAAGGGCAAACTTTTGTGTTACTCTGTGATCATTACTATTATCAGTCTGGAGACAGGTGAGACTGTTGAAATAGGAAAACTACTTTTAATGGATGTGAAAACTGGGGAAGTGGGATGATTCTTTCCAGAGAAGACAAAAGCATTTTACCTTAACTGAAAATCGGTGGTTGTCCTCCCTAGATTTTGATGGCTGGCTAATTATTTTTGACTCTGTTCACTTGGGGTTTAACTTCTTTACTTGGATAATGTATGTATGTAAACGTATACTGGAGCCTTTCTAGCTTCTCTGCATTTCAACACAATGGTCACCTTGATGGCCTTCTCCCAGGACTGCCATGATCAGAAAAGATCTGTTCTGAGTTTCACTGAGTATCTTCCTGAATTCAATTCCAGAATAATCACAGTGCTGTTATGCTTTGAAAATAACAGGCATTTGTATGGTTTTAGGAGGTGTTTCAGGGCCTGACATCCAGTGAAATTTCTCAGGCTGTTGCAAGGAGAGTCTGAGTAACTCTCTTAGAAGCTCAGTTAATGCAAGGGCATGGTAATTTTTGCCTTCACAGGAATGATGTGATTCACCTGTTAAGAATGCTGTGACATCACTAGGCAGGCATTTCTTTATTGTGGACCATCAAAGGATTAGAATATTTTCCATTTTGAGAAAATACTCATCATTACTGGGTTCACCAGAAAGTTTGGGCTTTTTTTGTTTGGTGTTATCCCAATTTTCTGTCACTGGAGTTTTTTTTTTAATTCTTCTGTGTAGATTCAGTGACTACATGTGATTATTTTCCCCTTAATTCTTTCCTTGTTTAAATTAATTTCTCTCTATCAGCTATAACAAAGAGTAGTGCTTTATGTTTTGAAGTGAGAGTATTCCTGGGTGTAGAGATTGAATCCTCAGACTTGACAAGGTTACTCTGGAAAAACCAGGGTATGGTATGGCTGCTGGCCTAATTACCTTGTTCTTGTGGAATTCAAATTCTGTCATTAGTCACAGACACTGACTACAGCAAACACAATGGAAATTTTCTGGAAGAAATAAGACAAGAAGTGAAATGGAAAGACATAGAGCTGCTCATGTTAGTTGAGTCAAATGATGACTGTCTTCTCTTTCTAGGTCTCATAATTTTTTCTATTAGTACATTTACATTAGCACATTCTGGTGCATGCTGCACTTTGGTTCTCACTTCCTTGCTTTGGCAGTAGTAAGGAAGTCCTGGAAATGAAAGACCTCACACAGCTCTGGGTGTCAGGAACTTGTTTCTGCTGGGTGGCTTTTCTTGCTAACATGGGCAAAGCTTAGGAGGCCAGTAGTGAATTTATAAGGACTAAGAAAAGTCACCTTACTGCATGGGTACCAACTGTTGTATATCATTCCCTCTGTGCTTAGCTAATAACCACTCTGAGAGATGGAAACCTTTGCAGTATACTTGGTTGTCTTTACCCAAAATGCTCTGTAAAACTCACATTGCCAGCTATGATGGATTGACGTGCTCTGTACTGTATTACCTTTTGTGCCTCAGAAGGGTAATGCAATATAAAGGCAGTTTGTAGTATCATTAACAAACGTGTGTTGTTTTGCTTCAACCACCACCTACCTTGTTTCTACTTTATTCTCTTTTCTGTATTATTGGATTTCTTTTAATCAACAGGTGTCTAAAATGAATTTCCAAGTGAGTTTTGAGGGGGGAAAAGAACCCAACAAACACTACAACAGCAACATATGGCAACAACCATGAATACCATGTTTATTTATTGCAACATTTTTCTTGCACATCATTGCCAAATTTCTGTATAAAGTTGCTGCTGTAGGGACTGCAGTACATGGCTGTGTATTGCCATGATGTTAAGTGAAGAATCCAAGAGATAAAATGTAATATAACTGTCTAAAATGATAGAAATGGAAATGAACAAACACTGGTGATAGAGAACAGAAACATTTTTTTGACTGCGAAGAACCTTTAAGTCCTTTAAAAATAGATGGTATAGGCATTTAATTACCTTTAACTGCTGCCTAGCTGACAAATATAATCTAGTGCTGGCTAGAGATCTTGACCACCTTTGCTGTTTGTAATAAGGGAGAATCAATTCCCTTGTCCACAGGCACAGTGTGAGTTGTGAAATGTCAGTGTCACTCAGGAAGCCCTGCTGGTGATCACTTGGACTGGCAACAGGGGTGGTGGGGTCTAGAGGATCCTGGCACCAGAACATGTCTATGGCCCTTTCTGCAAAGCAGGAAAGTTTCCTTAGATTACAGGAGTGTTAAGAATATTTTCAATTTGCTGGACTTTTCTGAGGACCTTGCACTTGGCCTTGTCAATCCTTATGAGGTTCACTAAGGCCTCTTTCTCCTGCTTCACCAGGTCTCTCTGGATAGTATCCTGTTCCTCAGGTGTGTTATCCACAGAACTCAGGTTGGTGCCACCTGCAAATTTGCTGAGGGTGCACTCCATCCCACTCTTGGAAGTAGTTTGTGTGAACCAGCTATTTATCCACTGAACCAGCTATTTATGCACTAACATGTTAGGATAGCTGCAAAATAGTGTTGGTGATATTTTTTTTAGGTAGTAGTGGCTTGTGGTAGGAAAGGAGGTGCCAGTCAAGCGAAGTCGTTCAACTCTTGATAGCGTTTTCTTGCCCGTGTTGGTCACTAGTGAACTCACTGCACTGACATTTCAGATACCAGTATTAGAACTCACAGCTAAGTCTCCTTTGAGATCCAGAGAGTTGTGTCAGCTATTCCCATTTTGGGTCTGTACAGACTTACTTTGTTTAGGAGATTTTCTTCCCAGCGAACTCTAGATGTTCTTTGGAAAATGCAAATACAATGATAGAAAAACTCTAAATAAGGATTGAAGGTATACAGACCAGACTCACAAAAATACCAAATTGAAGGCTTGATAAATAATACCTTAGCCTAACTGAAGCCAGCAGTAATTTTACATTTTTCAGAACTGACAAACTAGTACTTGGTTCAGATTTGGGTTTAAAAATGCAGTTTGGACTTTAAGGTTTTTTTCTTAATACTACCACATCTGGCTGCAGTTCTACATCACTGCATGCTCTGTTTGTCAATGAAATGCCAAGTGTCATGTTTTGTTCCTAGAGATACTCCTGTATGTATTTGTGTGTAGCTGAAGTAGAACGTGCTGTCCAGAGATAGAAGATGCTTGCTTTGACAAGGTCAGGTTGAAAAGGTGGTCACATTCCCTGAATAAGAAAGCCAGAGCATGCCACTTCGTTACACAGCCTAGGACTCCCCTCTCACAGAAAAGGAGGGAGAATGAATGCTAAGGAATTTGAAATAACTATTTCAGCTCTTCTGTAGCCTGGAGAATGTTGCTCTTGGGCAATATACTGTTAATGAACACTATTGGGCCAGATGTTCAACACATGGAAATTAGTGTATTTCCATTGACTCCAGTGGAATTAGGCCAGCTTACACCATCTGAGAATTTGTCCCATCAGCTTTCTTTCAGTACCAGTAGTGATTTCAGATAAGGAGATGCAGTATTATGTCAGAGTGCCAGTGTCGAGCAGAGGGGAAAAAGAAAATTAATATTTGTATTTAACTCATCAATGTGAGAGTAAATGAAAGTGTGACAAAGAATCAAAGTAGTTCAAATAATCAAATTTAGGAATTATAAATCTAACATGCTTTCTTTGTTTTGCAGTGAATGTTTTCTTTGTCAAAACAAAAATACGTACTTACTGATAGCTGGCTAATTCTCAAAGCTTCTGGTATCACTTAGGCTAGTGAAGTGGAATAAATTGAACATATTAACCTGAAAAAGCTGCCAATTTTTTGTTGTTGAGTTTTGTCTTTGTTTTGTTGTTTTGTTTTTTAAACTAAGACTCATGAAGGGGCTCTAAAAAGTGGAATCAGCTCTGTGAACTGGGTGCATTCCTTTTGCCTTCCTATTCTGCTCCCATTCAGCACTTATAATGGTAATGAAGTCTAATTACAAATGCATGTGACTGCCTGTTGTAATCTGTCAGTGTGTTTCTGAAAAACCTTGTGCCAGTTCAGTATTGGTCATTAGATAATAAGGATTGATAAAACGTAAGGGGCAAAATGTTAAAAATGCTACTATCGATTAGAACGCACCTTAATAATGAAACCATGGGCCTGGGGACGAAAGCCATGGATCATTTTGACAATTCTGCCTTAGATTGTGGATGAGACAGAGTGGGGACAATTAATCCCTCAGAGCCACAAATCACAAATAAAGTAGTTGCAGCTCATTACAACCTGACCTTGCTAAACGGCCTTGAAAATATAAGTGACCTTCTAGTATTTGAAAAGATTGAAAAGCTCTATTGAGAAATAATTTTTTTTTTTAATGTTTGGGAAGCGCACAATTTTAGCAGAACTGTCTTGATGAAAGCAGCTTTTAACTTCATCATCTTTCATGAACCAAACTGCTAGCACCTCATGGAACTGATGGCAATACTGTAGGGGAATGTTCGGGAAAGATCTTAAAAGTCAAAAGTCTTGCTCTGTGCAATTAATCAGTGGAAGATTGTGCTACAATAGCTTTGAAGAGACAATAGTTTCAATGAACTATCTGGTAATTCCAGTTAAGGCTTTTATAAATGATTGGAGCACTGCATAATTACAGGAACACATGCTTCTTTGTGCATTGTGGCCAAGGCCTACCCCAAAAGTTGAGAAACAAGTTGAGTAAAGTATTTAATGAACTCTTTTAATGCTTCCACCTTAAGTGGGAATAAGGAGAGGACATGTGTTTTGTATTTTGCATTTCTCTCCATTCCCATGCAGTGCAGATGTTCTTTAGCCAAGTGGAGTCACAACTTGAATGCCCTGCATTGGGGTACTGTGTATAGATAGTAATAATGAGGTATTAACGTAGCTTATTGCAATCTACTCCAATATTCAGTGTTGAGTAGCTAGATTCACATCCCAAAATATTCTTGTTAAAACTGTACACAAAAACCCTGAGTTTCTAATGAAATAGTCTTAACACTTAGTCAGACTCACCTCTTACATCTTCCTACTGACTGTGGTAGGTGGAGACATTATTTCACTTTATTCCTGAGAAGAGCTAATTTCTACAATCTCTAATCTTGTCTCAACTGTGCAACAAGTTTGCAGTGCAAACTGATTTTATCCTGTGTTGAACTAGCCCCATATGTGACCCTTTGCTTTATTACTCCTTTCTTTCTGTGTGTCTGAATGAGATGCCTCTAAATGTCCTCATTATATACAAAATTAAACCTCTCCCTGAGTACCGCATCCTCAATAAATGCATTTTCCCCTAAGACCCTATTTCTCTGCAAGCACAAGAGACTTGAAAACTTTCCATGAGGATCCATGGTTTTTGCCCAGTCTAGACAAGAGATAGGGTCTGCTACAGTGTGAGAGCTGTTACCAAGAATGCTCTGTCCCCTGGCTGTGAGAAGAGATGCAACTCGAGGGACTTCAGTGGTGGCTTTGTGGCTGCGGGAAGTGGAGAGAAGAGTTCCAAATTCTTTAGTAAAAGCATCAGGTATCTTAGGGTTATGTGGAACCACTACAGTGGATTGTAGATCTACTGACACATGCTGACTGAGAAATGGCACTTGATGGATTTTTTGTAGATCTGGGAATTTCAAAATCAGCCCTCTGTGATTCATCCCTCTGTAGAGGATGTTGCAAAAACTGGATCATGAGCACAAATGAGCACTGTGTGTGAAGTAAATGGTTTCACTTCACTGGATGTGTAGGGTGTCAGGTGAAAAAAGTCCCCGTGCTGCTTCTAGAGGAACTGTGAGTGCTCCCTTTCACAGCAGCTGGATTTGGGTGCAGCTTTCAGGTTGTTTCATCCTGGCATTACCAGGATTAGGCTGCAGCCATAGCAGAGCTCTCTCCATCACACTGGGGTTTGATGACAGTGCTTTCTTTACTGGAAGTGACAGAGGAGGCTGTGTGCTATCACCCTGTAATACATTGCATCTCTTATCAGCCTGGAAGATAGATGAACAAAATAGATTCTTCTGAAGCTCCATTTGATAGTTTCACAGTGACAGCCACAGAAAAACTCAGCCCATGTCCTAGATGTAGCAGAGTTACTAGTTTTGGTCAGAAAGCATTGACATGTTTAACAGTTCAGTAGCTGAGCAGTCCATTTTTTTGAGTTAACACTTCACCTCCTGGCATTCCTGCTACTAGAGACTTCTCAAGAGCTTCAGCTGCAGTAAAGTTCTTGTAACACTGATACTCATGGTCATGCATTTGTAGGTGCACACAGCAGGGCATGAAACAGCTCAGTTACTGGAAGTAGGATTGGGAATCAACTGGAATGAAATGATTCCTTGTGAGATAAAATCATTCAGCCATTAATTAAGTCCAGCAGAATGCTGCAGGTAATCCAGTATAGAAGTGTGTGACCAGGACAACCAGGGCTCTCTGATGCCTCAAGCTTCTTTTTGTGTGGGCATCTAAATAGGGTTTTTGATATTGTCAAAGGTGATTTAAGAATCAAATAAAAAATTTCCTTTACCTTTCCTACTTAGTAGCTCCACTTAGTGGCTAACAAGACAAAACACCATTTCCTGTAGGGTATGTGTTACCTGGTGTTACTGTACACATGGCTTTCCCTCAGCCCCCCTCTCTTCTGCAGACACATGGCACTGCTGAACACCACAGTAGTGTCAAAGACTGAGAAGTGCACTAACTGCAGAGTGAAAAAAATCCCTGCTGATTCTCTGCTGAATTGAGTTATCCCTGTATCAAACCTTATGTCAATGGATGTATCAAGTAAGTTCTTGTGTACTTGTAGTTTCCTTTGCAAATCTGTAGGTCAGACAGAGGGTTGAATCAGAGCAGCTCAGCACGCAGCCTTCCACCTTCATGGGTGACACTCCTCCTGCTTGGATTCAGCCTGGCCTCCCCTGCAGGCTTTCTGCTGTCTGAATCCTCTTTGTGCTGCATTTGATTTCTGGCTTCTGGGGCTGAATTTTTCTCCTTTTGTACTGCATTCATTGGGGAATGTGATTTTTAGGAGATATTAAGCATGCTTGAAAAATACTTTGGGGGCCAAATTCTTCAGAGGAGCAGAGTTTCTAGCTTCAGGAAGGTGAGATGCCAACTTGTTCATCTCTCTATAAAGCCTGAAGTACTACTTCAATGCTAAATGTAGAATTAATTGAAGCAGCTAAGAATTTTAGTGTTTCCAGCATGTGGAAGGAGCAGAGAAGTGATTTTCAGTGCATAGATGTGTACATAAGTAAATACTGCTCTTTCAAGGAGCAGTCTAATTTCTCTAGTATCTAGTTTCTCCAAGCAAACTCTTGGATAGGAGAGAGGCAGAATGAATAGCTACGCTAAGAAAAGGCACATCCTTGTAGACAGATTGTAGGAGTGAAGAGGAGCCTTTTCCTGGGGCATGCATTTGACATACAGAATTTTTCCAGTATTTATCTTATTTGGCAGCTTTATTTTATCTTATTTGGCAAAGACCACATTGGTGTGCTGAGCTTCTAAAGCTGCGTAAGGTCTGTTTCTGAACAGAAGCTCCACTTGGTTTGATTTCTTGTATGAATCAACATTGCTACTTTTGCTGTCCTATCAGCAAAGCATACTTCAGCAGTTGTGGAAGAGGAGTCTTGGTTTAGCACAGCTCCTTCACCATGTGGTGGCCTGAATGCTATTGTGAAATCAGATCTTACTTTCTGCAGGTTTTCTTCTTTGCTTCACTCAGCAGTGTCCCACCACAATGCAGCTCCTTTGACCCTCCCAGCAGTGTGCATCCCAACTTCTCCTAGCCCAGGCCTTGCTCAGAGACTCAATAGCTTGTACTGGCTGTGTGCATTTGTCTGTCACTATGGCAGCTGTCATTTTGATACTTAGAAGTGGGGCCATGTGAGGTGTCTCAAGCATCTAAGATACATGCCCAAATCCCAGTGATTATCTGGCTGCATAATAAGCACTTGCATATTCTGGGTCTTTGTATCTACGGAGGGAACCTGTTTTCTTGGTTCCCTCCATTTTTGGTAACTGAAATTCATTCCTATTTATGATGTGAGCTCCCAAGTATCTGTGCCTAGTGTTCTTTAGTACTTAGAACTCCAATGTTTTTCACAGTGGAAACTGAAGGTTGTGCTTGGACTTGTTTTAAGTTGGTATATTGAGCATTGACTTGCATATTGAACTGATGTGATGAATCACATGGATCTCAGGGCTGGTCTAAGTAATAGAAGTCCTTGGTACCTAGCTTAGCTACTTCATTTTTTTTTAATTTTTTTTTTCATTTCTAAATGCATATGCAAGTCCCTTTTTTTCTCCTGTTCATACATACAATAAAAGAAGCTAATGGCATAACAGTTAATGTTGTCAGAAGTGACCTATTTTAAAACATTACTTAGAGTTTATTTCAGCATTATCTGTGCTGAAATTTTCTTCTCTGTATGCCTACATCAGCCCACTTCTGTCTGAAATTTTTAAAAGAAGTTCCTATTCTTTCCATTATAAAAGAAGGCAAAGTACATTTTGTGTGTTCTTGTGTATGTTTGCTAAGTTCCATCTCACTGTTCTTTAGCTTCAATCTAGAATTTTTGTGGATCATTATCTTTCAGTATTCCAGTGAAAATCCATTAGGGAAAAGACTGAAAAAATCTGTTTTCTTTTTTTCTCAGTTGTTGAGATTTGGCTGAATTCCCTGTAGTTGTCTGTAGAGCCCACACCAAGCACAATATTGCAGGGGTTGAGCAAAATTGTGTTGGGGATTATTACTTTTTGTAGATTTTTGGGCTACTGTGGGATGAAGTGCTGGAAGGTCAAGTATGTACCTACCCAGTGCAGTGCTGGGGATGCTGAGGTGAGGAAGTCAGCTCCCTGCTCAATGTGCAGTGCAGGGCAGCAAGGCTGAAAGTGAGGAGGTGCTTTTGGGATACTCTTTACTGTTGCTCAAACTGAGGAGGAGGAAAATCTACTTCACTGCAGAGCTCATGAACTGTCAAAGCACTTGGCCAGGACTGGGGCCTAAAAGTGAACAAGAAAGATCTCATGGAATTAAGGATGTGAAAGGCTGCTGTTGGCATAAGAGATGACAGGAAAATAGAGGAATGTGGATATAGGTTGGAGTAGGAGACAGAAAGAAAAGCAGTGGGATGGGAAACTTGAGCATAATGTGTGAGACCAGAAAAAACCAACAAGAGAATGAGGAGTAAATACTCCTAGGATAAATGTGAACAAGCCATAGAGTAGAGTGCTAAATAGAGCACTGGGATGGGAAACTTGGATTGGAGGAGTTTAGGGTTGCATTTGCAAAGCTATTGGCAAAAGGCAAGCACTGGGAGTGGGGAAGAAGATGAGAGAACAGTATTTGCAATGGAAAGTAGTAGATAGTGACCAAAGTTCATTCATCTCTAGAATTTTAATTTCAAAATACACATGCTCTGAGTGTTAAGGCTCTCCTATTCCTGAACGTGGAAGGAGGAGATGCAGGGTGGTTGAGTTTGAGATAGCAGGGACCTGATGTTTTTCTGGCTCTCCACAGTGTAAGTCATGCTATGTGTTCAAACCAGGCTGCCCACTGACTCCAGTCTGCAGCTGATGGGTGCAGAGTCTTCTATGATAAGGACATCTTTTTTGGGTTCTTTTCCTCAGGACACAGAAAGTGAAGATAGTACAAATAATTAATGCCATGAGAAGGTGAGTGCAAATGACTTGACTGAGATTTTATAAGAACCAGTGGTAAAGACCAGCTCTAATCTGCAGAAGAGTTAACCCTGCTGTTGTTCATACTCTGGCTTGGTCCCTGCCTTATTCATCTCTCCTTTCCTGGTCTCTGCAATGAGTGAAACAAGACTCTGTATGCAGGAAGTTTCCTTCACTGCTCAGGACAAATTCAAAGTATTGGTTTGGCATGAATGATGTCAGGATCACCTGGGGAAGAGATTATTGTGCAGTCAAACTGTATCATAATGGACATACACAGGGTGGGGGCAGAATTAAGACTGTAGAGAGGATCTTAATTATGGAATCTTAAAAACTTCTGAGTGCTTTGCTTTGGAACCTTAATGTTCTTCTGTAGCTTGTGTGTACAGGTGTTTAATAGATACTGTTTTTTCACTTCTGAAAAGATGCTAACTGGCTGCACACTTCAATACTTTTATAAAAACTCTGAGTTTAGCTTTCTGAACAGGTTTTTGAAATCAATAGAGAGAGCTGCTAACAGGAGGTAAACTACAAACCACAAGCACTTTCAATAGGATAGCTCTTTTTATATAACATTTGATATCATTCTCACAGCATGATCTCTACTTTCATACTGCGATAGCTTTTACCTGGAGTTTATATGATTCATTTTTGTAGTGGATGCTTAACTTTTATATGAGGAAAATGCAAGAGAAGCCAGCACAGCATTAAATGAACTATAGTTCCAGCATTAAATGAACTACAGAACAGTAATAATGTAGAATGCTCAGATCCTTGCCACTGCACAGGGTTGGATTCATGAATGCACTATTGATCCATAAATGAAGAGATATAGAGGCCTGGAATTTTTCTCACAGCTTTTTGGCATATCTAATTCAATTTTTTAGGAGTAGATTGGGCACTCAGAGCTTGTTCAGTAATTGTTAGAAATCCTTATAGAATTCTGCTTGGAAATCAACCAGGATTTCCTGTTGGTGTGGAGCTTGGAGAGTCACCTGAGTACATCAGTGAATTTTCCCCATTTGTTTCTTTCTCTTATTAAAATGAATTTAGAAACCCTAGCTTTACACTGACTTCTACAGTAACTACTGGGGGGAGGGAGAACATTTTTGTTAAAGTTTCATATTAATGGTGATTATTCTTTCAAAGAGATCCAGTTTGTTGTGTGGTTTATATTGAGTGCATGAAAATAAATCTGTCGTTTCGTCTTTTCTGGAACATGGTTAGTGTGGTTGAGGTTTTTTTTGGCTACTCTGCCAAGCATCTGTTTTCACAAGCTTATAAATTCTTATAAACCAATTTAAATTAAGTTTTCTGTGTGCAATTCCCAACCAGTTTTCATGCCCACTTATTTCTGAGTAATGCAGAAGTGAAATTAATAAAAAGCATTGTTTTAATCCTGCAGAAATATAGCTTAAGATAGAAATATAATAGCTTCCCTTATTTCTTCTGCTTAGCCCATCATCAGCCTCTTCTCTTTCTTCAGGTTTCCATCAGTCAGTATTTCACTTTTCCTCTCCAAGAAACACACTTGTAGACACATTGATGTGAAATGGCCTGACAGTCAAATGCTATTAGAACTCTGTCAAACTCAAGGGTAGTCATCAGAAATCATCTCTTCAGAGTTTTTGCATACAAAGAACAAACTGATTTATAACATTGTTCAGATGAGGTTGATCTGGACTAATTTTTAAAAATTCCAGTTAAGGTTTCTGTCTCTAATTTTAGTTCTTATTTAGAAACAAATAATAAAGGAAACCTCTCCTCTTTACTACGCTCCTTGCTCATTTAAAAATAAACAAAAAAACCTCGTAGCTCTTCTACTGTTTTTATAAGCTGAGGATTGACCTGATTCTATCAAACAGTATCTTGCAGGAACTGCATTGCACCTGGCCAAGATGAAGGTTTATAGCCATTTCTGCATTTATCATAATTAAATATTGTTAAACCATTTTAAAATGAATGGGACAATTGTTTGAGCACTACAAACTGATAGGGGCTTTTATGGCCTTGAATGCATGTTTGAGAGCATGTACCCTTGATGATAATCTCCTGTACTTTTCTACACTGAACACCATAGTGTGTTGAAATTTCTTCTGCTCCCTGAGATTCTTAACTCACATGCTCAGAAAACTTAATGGTTTGTATTCCTTGAGATACACCCTATAAACTCTGGAATACACATAGAAATCCATTTTAAAGGGTTCCTGCTTACACCCCATCTGCTTATCACAATGTTTGCTTTACAACTTGAACCTTTGGGTGCAGACACTCTTCTCCCAGGACTCTTTGCTTCTTCTGGAACTCAGGAGATGGATTTTCCCCACAGTGTGTAGCACAGTGCATGCATGACTGCACTGCATGATTTCCTCTCACCCTGCTGTTTAAGCATTACACACCTCAACTTATTTTAGCAGGTGATGTGGGAGCAAGTTGAGCAGGCAAGGTGGGGCCTGTTCTGCTGTTGCAGGAGTCAGTCAGTGGGATGATCCCATTGTATCCCGGGTCTAACAGTTACACTGAGCTGACCCACTACTTACTGCATGATTGTCCCTAGTCAGCACGGTTAAGTTTTGCAGAAGGATTTTATTTTAATATCTAGATTTGAGAAAGCAGCATGAACTTTAATAGCAACTGATCATCATTGTGCTGATGCAGCCAGACTGCTTTTCACTCACATTCACCAGGAATATTTTGAAACTTCAGAAAAATCCAAGCTGCTGCTGCCCGGAGAGAGAAGGAATACAGCAGAGGATATGACCTTTCTGAGTGTTTTCTTATCAGGCAGCATAAGTACTGTATGTCCCACTAAGCTGCCTCAATAGAACCTTGTCAAGTTATCACATTACTCGACACGTTGCTGATAATGAATGCATAAAAGCTTTAGATATTGAGGACTCAGAGGAAATAAGTAAGATTTACTGAAAAACTGCTCAATGTATATCCCAGGGCCAAGATTGCTACTTTTTTCCTGCTTTTTTTTTTTTTTTTTTTTTTTTTTTTTTTTTTTTTTTGTTGTTGTTTGTTTGTTTTGTTTTGTTTTTCTTTTTTCCATGTGCATTTAGTGCTGCTTTTGGTTCCTTAGATAAATTGGATGATGCAAGAGTTTCAGCTTCTTGAGATGTAAAGTGCAGATGTGGGTATAGAAATGAAGTAAATGGTCACATTGTAATCATATCTGCCTTATTCTCCAGTACTGCCTGATATTTTGCTTTTCTGCTACCATATGCTTCTCTAGCTCTGATGGGTATCTGCAATATCTTAAATTGTCCTGGGTTCTATGTAAGAGGGCTGTGTGTCAAGAAAGAGTTCATATTCTTTGTAATTTTGCCCTAATGTAGATCAGCTCTCGTGACTTTGAGGAATTAAATGAAAAAGCAACAGAACAAAACGCAGCAGACAGAACCAGGATCAATTGCATCAGTCCCTTGTTTGCCTGGGTTAGGAGGCAGCCTTCAGCCCTAGGTATCAGACAGCACTTGCTGCAAGGCTGCCCCGGGGGTTTCTCAGCTGATCCCCTACATGGCAGAATCTGTTCAAGAGTAACGGGGCAAATTACCTCCTCCTGTTCTGAAATGCTGCATTGGCAGTCCCACAGCTTTGGAACAGTGAGTTGAGTTGTCTTATGTCCTATCTGGGTCTGGGAAGCTGTGTGTGCCTCTCATCTGTCCTGAAGACAGTCCCACTAGCTAAGGTTTCATGTTTGCTTTATTAGCAGTCTCCCACTACACCTGAACAATAAGAGCTGGCAGTGTTGGGGATATTTGTGGCAGAGAAGCATCTGAACTCTGGATGAGGTTTTTGATAGCTGTCAAGGACTTATTCAACAAGAACTATTTGTGTGCCTTTGTAGAAGGTAACTTGATCCCTTCTGAATCTGATCTCCACATATTCTGACTTGGTAAAAATGTACATTTAATATCAGTTAACTTCCTAAATACCTAATAGAGTAGTTTGAGTAATCTCTTCTTCAAATATATGCATTCTGTTTCCTCTATAATTCCTAATTTTTCATGTTTAAATGGACTCACTCCTTTAGTGAAGATGATTTTGAGATTCACTACAAGTTTGCTCATTTAGTAGAGTACTGTATGCTTAAAGCCGAAAATAAGAAACTAATATTTTAAAAAGACTGCAAGCACCTGTATATCATGAACCTACGGAAAGGCATCTGTAAAGTTGTTCTTTATTTCCTTCTGATGCCCCGAGAACCATCTCTCTCCAGAAGACTGGGCTTTCGTTCCAGGCCCCTGTTGTATGTAAAGGGACAGTCTTATGTCTGGTATCTTGACTGCTGGAGACTTTCTTGTGTTTAAATTCAGCTCCTGTGTCTGGGGGGGAGGCTGTGGGCAGCGTGGTGTCTGTAAGGGATGATCCCAGCAGTGCCCCAGGGAGGGAAGTTACAAACTGCCTCAGCCCCAGCAAAGCACCTGCATGGAACTGCATTAGAAAGCTGCCAGTTGCTTGGTGGGCAAACCAGACTTTTTTGTGCCGTAAGGATTACTGAAGCATTTGTTACACAGTAATTTGGAAATCATAATAAAACATTTCTAATTTTATTTCCCTCAGCAAAAAACTTAATGGATCTAGTGCACAGGCAGCCCAGACAGCATGCCAGGGAGCCATGAAATCTTCTTCATTGTCCTAATTGGGAGGGCAAGGGATGGAAGCTGTAGCTGTATTTTTTTTTCAAGTGTTCTTCCCAGCAATTGAATTTTCAAAGGCAGAGGGAGGAAATAAATTGCTGTCTTTTTGACTTTTCCACTGCCTTGAAGACTTGGTATGTTTGTGCAGATACATTTTAGTGTTATTCAAATGACATGGTAAATGCTGACAGACCTGTAGTAAATGACTTAATTGTTCTCAATAGTCTCCCATAACAGCAGCCTGTGACAAATGGTGACAGATGAATAGAGGTTAGATTTTACAAAATCCTAAGAGGATGACTGGCAAAAAGTGCTTTGTGGAGGACATTCTTCAGCAATCTCTACAGGCCAGTGTCTGAAATACTCAAAGAGAAATGTGTTAAAATTTAAAAATTTAAAGAAAAAAAATATTTTTCTAAACGGTTTCTTTAGACTGGATGACTTGTCCTTTTTTTACTGCATTGTGCTTTCCTTCATGAATTCTCTTTAGAACTGGAGAAGTAGAAATCTCATTCCAAAATTGTATGCAAACCTTTTGGTAGCTATTATAGAGCTGATTGTTGGAGATGCTTATGTCCAGATAGGTGAAGATGCATCCTGATATTCTTCAGTTAAATATTAAATACAGATCTAAAATAAATAAATACTCATAGTAAGGAAAGGAGAAGAAAAGAGAAATGAAGTGCAATGATTTGCTGAATTTCAGCCTTAAGTCATGGTTAAACCTGATCACATACCACTGAAAATGTCAACTGTTATTGTTGTGTGTATAAGTTACGTGGATTTTTTTGGAACTGGCATTCCCAGGCATCCAAAATGATAATATAGCAGTGACAGAAGTGCATTAGGAAATTCATAAATTTGTTGAATGGGTATGCAATTGGAAATTCAGAACTGGTGCATCTGAGCAAAGGCTGGTGCACTGTTTATTATTCACTATCCCCCAAAATTTGGGTAAAGTTCTCCTTTAAAAACTTATCCCAAAACAAAAAACCCCTCTCAAACCTTCACCTATTTGGGGAAAACTATTTAAATACTAGTGATACACAAGTAATTTTTTTGTCAGCTAAGAAAAAAATCAATATATTACATCATATATTCTGAGCAATACTTGCAAGAGAACTTGCTTTCTTGAATTCTGAGGTCAGGATGAGAATTGTCTTGTGTTGTCCATCAATCAGACTTTGAGTCATAGACCCTAAGGATGAAAAACTCTGAACAGCATAAATTTTAGCTAAAGAGAGCATGAGTCTTTAATTTGAAAAGGATGACCACTGATACCTGTGTTTAAATCTCTAAAAACCAGTCTTCAGCAAAGAGGACAGAGTTAAAATCTGAATCTGGAGGCCTTAAAGTTCCTTATGACACACAACAACTACTGTAGAAGAACATTTTATTTTCACATTTTTAGGAAATTTGTCACGATTTCCAACCAACTTTTTCAGTATGGTACTCCAAGTAAGTTAGACCTGAACAGCTTATATTATCCTTTAAAAACTGCTTATGTTTCATGTCAAATATGGTGAAACATAGTGTTGAATATGTTTACTTTGTCTTATATTTTCAATACATGCTGTTAAACAATGGCTGCTCAGGTAACCATATGACACACAATTCAGTATGTGACAGAATACAGGGAAATGGAGAATGAGATGGAGGTCTGGACAGAAAAGATCAAATACCTGATTTTATTTTTCAGTAGCAGCACACAAGAGATTTCTTTAAGAAAGCATTGTGGCAGGGAGGAGGAGGAGGAGAGGAAGACAGAAGACCCTGGAAGAAAGTGGAATCAAGTTTCTGAAAAGTGCAGCCTTTACAAAAGAGGTCCTTTAGATACAAATAACGTGTGGGTTTATAAAAGAGAGAAGTGGGTTTAGAATTAGGAACTCGGAATACCAGCGAGCATCCAACAATGAATCTTAGCAAAGAAAAATACCTATTGCTGTAGGAGCTCCAGTTCTGCCTTGAAAGTACAATGGGGAAAGGACAGAAGTGAAAAGACAAGTCTATTCTTCTTTCCATTCAAGGAAGGCCTGGCCTTCTCTTCTGACAACTGTCATCTTGGTTTGTGCAATGTACCCCTTCATGAGATCTGGAAGGATGCTTGATGGTAAACTGTCTTCAAGAAAGAGCAGTTCATTATAAAAAGCTTTAGAATTTGGGCATTCTTAACAGCCTTTCAGATAAAAGGGACAAACCAGTCTTTCTTAAATGATTTAAGTAAGAGTGTGATCGCTGAATAGATCTGCAGGATGGCAACAAGGACAGAGATTTATATAAGAGCTTTAAGAACAGAGGTTTATAATTAATTAGTCAGCAGTGAATTGGTGGAACATTGGGAAGGAGAAGTAAAGGAGAGACCCACAGGGCTGCTTGCAGGTTAGTCTGAAGTGAAAGCTCTTGGGGTGTGAGACAGACTGACAGGAGTTCTGCTAAAAGGAAAGAAAAAGCATTAACCTGTGCTAATGCCTGGATTTAATTCCACAAGACACTGCAGGACCTAAAGCAAACCACTTGGGACCTAAGGTACATCAAGTAACATTTAACCAGTTGTATGTTCTTTTTATGACTTCTGTTTGTGAGGGAGATAAATGCGTGTCTTAGGCAATAAAACACCTCCCCTGATTATAGCAAATGGTGTTTCTTTTCCCTCACAGGATGTAATAGGAATATCAATGTTTTATATCTCATATTTAAAAAGCCCAAGTTTGATAAAAAATGAAACACATTCAGCAGAGTTGTTATCACAGGCAAGGTAAAGTATCATTACACAAAGTCTTAGGCACAGAACTATGGTGGATTGACTTACTGAACCCAACCAAATTTTGACATTCTACATCCAAAATCCAGAAGAGCCTGGAAAGAAAGGCTTGTTACCAGGCTTGTGTGAAGACCACTAAATCCCAAAGCAAAGCAAGTTGATACCTTCCTATCAGACAGAACAGCTGTCTTCATAAATGCAACAAATAAAATTTCTGGGACATAGATACATAAGGGAAATGGTGCTAGGAAGAAAAACAGCTTAGAGACTAAGAAAGCAGAAGAGAACTAGTTCAGAAAAAGAATTCTGGGAAGTGTCTTGTTTTTCTAAAATTTGTAATCACTAACGTCTCCACAGTTGTGCAGGTTTTTTTGGAAGAAGACTTTGTCCACAATAGTTTGAACAGTGTGTAAAGCAGAGGTTTTCTTTCAAGATGTAATTATGTAAAATAGAGATGTCAAAATATTTTCTTTGTTGAATAATAAAAGGCAGGGTGACACAAGCTTGCTTCTCTCTTCTGCACAGCAAATTGTGGTTTTGCATTTAATTGTACAGTCATAGGGCTTCTGGGGGAAAACTCTTCCAAGCCTGCAAAGTTTTCAGTAACTCAGGTATTTTCTGTTTGTGTTGTGACAAAACCAGATCGTCCCAGTGCATGCTTCCTGTCTGTCCAGCAGACACCTGTGCTAGGGCAGCCAAAGCCCTGACAGCTTGGGAGTTTGCCTTAGGGGAATTCTCTCCCTCACAAAGTTTGGAGCAGGGTCCTCACCTCTGGGATGCCCAACTCATCCCCTGGGCTTTCCTGGACAAGGCCATCCACAGGCAGCATCAGGAGAGCACGTGCATGGGGTTGGGTGACTGGAACCTTCCTGTGGGAACCTAAGGAGCCTCTGTCCTTTCTTCAGTGAGTGTTTAATTACATCTGTGCAGTACAGTAATGCCAAAAGGAGGAACTGAGATATCATCAAGACTGTTCTTTTTGTTTCAGGGAAAGGACTGAAACATTAAGCATTTCATAGCAGGTTTTAACATATGGACATTATCAGAAAAAGAAAAAAAAAATGCAACTGATGAAAAACTGATAGTGGGACCCCTTACAGATAGCTCTGAGTTTTCTTTCTAACACCCTAGAAATATTTTATCCCATTGCAGTAAATAATAAATCTTCTGTGTTCTTCTAGGGGGCACATTGGCAAATTCTGCATATTCTTTCTCATTTTTCTACCAGACTTGTTCCTACTACTTCTCAAGACACTGGTTTCAAAATACCTGATTATCATACACAGCTCTAAGCAGATGTTTCTAGCTTCAGAATGGAGAAGTAGCTTCTTACTGCTCTTTGAACTAGGATTTCACCAAAAATTAGACAGAATAGTTTTCACAGTTAATTCTTGTGAAATGAGAAATTCTTGTTTTTAAGTGGGTTGTTTTCTGGTTTGGTAGAACAGCATTTATAAGCAGCCAAGCCCTATCTGACATGGATAAGTTTTCAAAGATAGCACGTTAGTGATTACTGAGGGAGAGCAGGGCCCAGTTTGGTTTGGGACTGAGGGGGATGAAGCACACGCAAAGAGCTGAGAGCTGGGCTGGTGGAAAGCAGCTCAGGTTTGGCATTTCGTGGTGCCAATGTCCTTCAGTCCTGCCTTGTGTTGGAGTCCAGACAGTTGTAAAAGAAACCCCAGTTCATTAAAAAAAAAAAATAAAATATGTAACCTACATTTTATGGAATATAAGTTCAGGGAACATATTTCAGATGCTTAGATTGGTGGGATTTATTTTATTTTGTTTTATGTATGCACGGAATTTAGTATACTGTGGTTTTACATTTGTGCTAAGTTTGTTAGATGTAATGTGAGCTCCCAGTGTTTGTGTATAATGCACTGAAGCTTCTCATGCTGACAATTACCAGCATGTTTTTGTGCAGCACGTGGATTGAAAATCATGGATCCTGCAAGATAAATTTGTGTACAATTTTGTTTGTCTAGTTGTTGCAAAACAGCAAAATAGCTACATTTAGCTTATGTCTTGTCATGTTTTCTGCTATCCCAGATCTCTTTCACTGGTAAAAGCTGCTTTTCTAAAAGTCTGTCTTCCGTTTATGTGAAAGTGAATAATTGTTTTCTGAAGATTAATCCCACAGATCTTCATATTCAGTAAAGTTTCTTCTGACCTCTAGTTTCATGAACTTTTTTTCAGTAAAAAAACCTGAAAGCCTTACGGAACTTGAAAATTTTGCAGAAGCCATGTGAATAGATTTTAATAATGAAAGATGCAGAATTATGTAGCCTCTGTTTTTTTTAGTGACGTTGTTAGATGCTTTAAATTCTGCTCAACTTCTTTGCTCCCCTTAAAATGCTAGAACTGAACTAAACATTATATTGTTAAAATAAAACCCGTATTTTTTTAAATTATACTTTTCAGATGATCCTACTTTAAAAGAACTAGTCTCTGAAAATGTGACTGCAGTAGCCTGAATTCTCAGAGAACACATGCTAAATTGAAATGTAAATATATTTTACTAACCATACCTGCACGGATGCTAAATTAAAGATCTTTTTAAATATTTTAAAGGATAACTCCGTGTGTTAACAGTTTTGTGCATTTATATATTAGAGAAAGTCTGGGCAAGGAAAATCAGCCCTTCAGGCCATAATAACTTTTTCCATTGTCTTTGAAAATCCTTTGCAAAATATTTACAGGAGAAAAGAGATGTACATGTCCTACATGGTTACCAAACCTCCAAAATTCACCAGGATTGTTTACAATCTGAAACTCTGCCTTCATATTGTGCATGTATGTAAAAATGCTAAAGCAATGCAGAGGGCTGTGTGTGACATCATAGCAATGCCAGGGCAATGAAGTCACAGCAGAGCCCTGGAGCTTTGCAGCACTCCTGCAGCCACCTCAGAGTCCCAACAGAGAGCACCCAGTCTGCAGTCCCAGCACACCTCAGACATTTCTCATTCAAAGTGCACTGCAGTCACCTGTTAGGGTGATTACAGACATGCTAGAGCATTATTTCTTACCCTTTAAAATTTTAATTGCATCAGATAATATTCATGTCATTGTTATGGATTAGAAGATTTCACTCAAATTTCCTTGTTTTTGTCCCTCTGTAAAACAGAGTCAAAAAGCCAGACAAGAATGTGTTTTTATATGAAGCTGTTGTATTGCATGTCAGTTCTGTTTTTTTTTTTTTTGTTTTTTTAGTTTTTGGTTCTTTTTAACTTCAAGAAGTTTAGAGAACATTATGGTGATTTTCTCCCCCCCCCTCTGTGTATCTATTTAGCTTTTTTTTTTTTTTTTCAAAGAAAAAACCCCTCACAGCAAAGTATGTTATCAGCAATTACATATAATGTAATTATATATAATGAAGGCCTAAGGTATATTTATATTTTGCAATTTTATTCAGAAATTAGAATTAGCAGTGTTGTATGTAAATATTTTTCATATTCATTAAACTTGATTTTTGAAAGCTTTAGAAATGTTTATAATTGAAAAATTCCTATCAGAATGCACTTCTTTGTTTTAATGGTGGTGTAAGTTTCACTGGTACAAGTTCTAGAATAGCTCTATAACTAATATTTGAACTACACTCGTGCAGTATGATTTGAGGTGGTGCCATCCATTTGCTTTCAAGTGCATGCAAAGATAAAATATCTCTACATGCAAAGTGTACAATTTCCTCTGTCTCCAAGTGTGTCATCTGAGTTACAGGATACTGCAGCAACTGTGCTTCTTCCATCTGTTTTAGGATTTCTTTTTCCTTTGGAATGATTTGAATTTTTGGCTGAATTGCAGTAAATTTTTATTCAGAAATCATTATAAAGCTTTATTTTTGTTTTTCAATATTAAACTTCTAGTGTGCAGAAACCTACTTGGAGCAAGACATAAGATTCAGAGCTAGAAGTGCAATGAAATACAGTACAGTTACAGTTGGTAAGAAGAGATGAAAAATACACTTTTCCTGTGTTTTAATTTATACTGTACGTTTGACACCAGTAAACTGAAGCTGTAATTGTACAGTACCGTGACTGACCCATCAGAGTTCCAGCAGGTACTGCCCCAACTCCTGGGGCCACCTGTGCTATGTATTGGCTCTACCTTACCCCCTCTGGGAACAGACAGCATCCCCTCTTGCCAAGGAGTTGTTTTTCTTTTTTCTTTTGACTACACAAAATGAAACTCCATTTTCTTGGCAAAGTCACATGCAGTTGAAAAAAAACAATCTTAGTTTGTGTATGAGGTTTTGAAACCTTCCTAAAAACGTAAACCAGAACTGTGTGTCTGTTAGAGCTCCACAGGACAGGATAAAATCCCTAGAGAGAGGTCGTCCTTCTTTATGAAATTACACAGATGTTGGAAGGCGATTTGTAGAAGCCACTTGTATTGTGTGGAACCCAATTATTGGGGTCGCTCTTTAAATCCTGTAGGATTTTCCACGGAGTTTGTTGTTTGGTGCAAAGAGCCCAGTTGTTGTTCCCCCTGAGCACCAGGGCTGCTCTCACCCCAGGCTCTGGTCCCCGTTAATGACAGAATTTTCACGTTCTTTGCATCTGTCCCAAGGGAGGAGCTCGTGGGAACGCAGGGGGAGGTCATTCTCAGCCACAGGCTCCTGCCTCGCCATCTCATGCCTGCCAGAAATCTGTCGGAGCCTGAATCTGGCAAAGTTTAGGAACCGGTGTTAAATGCCCCTCTTTGTTCAAGGCTTCCACTAACGGCAGGCCCAGGAATTTCACTTGGCAATCCGTATCCTGGCTACCCTTTTCAGGGCACTTCTATAGCTGTTTCAATAGCTAGGAGGGGCATGGAGCAGTGTTTCTGGTGATTTAGATTAGAGGTGCATTATGCAAAATGCATACAGGTACTGTGACAATCTTCCTTGATGATTGGAATATATCTGTGTATATATATGATACACATTGGCTGCTTTCTAATGCTAATTAAAAAGGAGAGACTTCAGTTTATACGGTTTTTTAAAAGGTATTAAGCCTGAAAAATATGCAGAGGAGTAAGATCTGTGTGTAGGAACAGTTTACAGACTCTATCATGATGTGTTTTCTTTTATTACCTTGGATAAGTGTTACACCCCCAAAGTAAGGGGCAAGGTGTAGACATTTTTGGAAAAAAAAAAAAAAAAAGTACATTCTTTAGCCTTAGGAACAAATTTGAGAACTGGGCATTTCATGCCAATTCTCCTTTGTTTTCCTTTGTAGAATACACTCTGGATTGAAATGCTGACTTCTGCAGCCAAAATGTGTAAAAGCTTTTGCACAGGACAGATTTTCCTATGGGTTAAAGCCTGGTACTGTTTTGATACTGAACAATAGCAGTGAGGGTGACAGAGTCTGCCTTGTGCATTAGCTAATTCAGTTGCCAGGACTGCTGGTTTAGCCCTTTTCAGAAGTGAGCTGGTGTCTATCTCAGCAGGCAGAAGAGCATTGTCTGTAGGAAACTCACTACAGAAATGCATTAGGGTTTAGGTATCGAAACAAGGCCTTGTGGAGGAGTGCTGGCATATGTCTTTTCCAAATTCTGATTAATTTCATCAACTATATTATTATTTGCTTTGTTTCACAACTGGTAGGCACTGTTACGTGTGCACCTCCGCAATGCTTTCAGCTAAAAAGCTGCTGCTGAATTTAATGCAAGAGTTCCTTTTTGCAGATTGTTGGTTTTTGCTTGTTCTGCTGTGACTTAGGTGCATTTAAAGGTCTCTAAGCACGAGCAGCATTTTTTGCTATTACTCTGCATGTGTGTGTGTCAGGATAAGGCCCTCTAACTAAACATCATGAGAAGTGAAAAAAGCACCTCAGTTCCCATCAACCCCCAGCATGTCCATCCAGTAGCAATTGGGTAATTCCTTACAGCTCTTCTGGCAGAACCAGATCCTGAAGAGAGGAAGGAGGAGGAGCGGTAAGTAGAGCAACTTCAATGTTGCTATTAGCACAGGGAAACAGCCACAGGCAGTGCTGTAAGACAGAGGTCAGACAAATGTGAGACATTTAAAATTTCTGTGGTGCTAAAGAGGCGCTGCTTGAACTTATTGTAGGGGTAAAGGAAAAGGCAAATAGAAAGAAATGTGTCTGGGTGGCCGGAGTTCACATGTCTGAAGGTGAGGATTGAGCAGCTGAGTTTGTCCTTCCATTGAGGAAACTATTTTGTTTTCCTAAAGTTACATGGGAAGTTACTACTTTGATTCCAATCTCCTGGTTACAGTGTTACGGTGGAGAATGAAAGATCAGACAGAGGAAGAGGTGCTCCCACTGTAGCCAAAAGGTAGGAATCAAACTGGGAGACTTGTTGCTCTAGTTAGCAAAAGCTTCCTAAGAGCCTTGGTGAGAACTGCAGAACAAGTTGGCTGGGTGGCACTGTCCCCCAGAACAAGGTGGCTCACCAAAATTCTGGTCATGTCTTTGCTGAGGAAAGAAAGAGAGATATGAAGTGTGTTTTCAAGGTGTTTGCCTACTGGGGTTAGCAAAATGCTAGGACAGTGATGTTCTTAAATAGCAATACTTCTATTTCACTCATTACAAAGAACACGGAGGATTTCTTCTTTTTAATTTACCAGTACCTATTTCTAGGTTGCCTTTGTTACTAATTCTTATGCTGACAATTTTAACAAAGCTTTCTATGTAAAGCAGGCTCTTTTAACTTGATTTTTTTTTCTTCTGAATTATACATTTTAATTAGTAGTAAGTGTTATGAATTAATATAATTAAAACATTTCATCACTACATATTTAATCCTTAGATCTGAGATGGACCCTGGGGAAACAGTTGTGCATCTAGATCTAATAGTGCAAACGCATCCTTGCTTTAATTGTCAAAAAAAATTTCATAATTTCTGTTTTAGGGAGTCTTCAGTTATACATGCATCTAGAAACCTTTTATTTGACGGAACTTTCTATTCATGACAATGCAATTGTTTTATTTTCTATGTTCTTACCCTGTTAAATTTCATATCATTTCTTTAGGATCTCAGTCTAAAGGATTTTTCTCTTACCATACTTAGGGCTTAATTTTGCTTTGGAATATCAAGCTCTGTGCTTTTTTTGTTTCATACCCTGTCATTTGGAGTCAGACAACAATAATTCTGGAATTGGAATGTGCTTTCTGTTATCTTGCCTGATTTTGATGGATTGTCATGCGTCGGTTTGACTTTGCAGGGGTTGAATATAGCATTAAAATGTTTTGAGCAGTTAGCTGAACAAACATGCCATGGAAACTAGAGAGAAAGGTCACTGGTACAATGTTTGGAGAACAAAGCTTTGCAGGTTTTTTCCTTTTGTTTTTTTTTTTTTTTTTTTTTTAACTTGAGAAAAGCTTTGAAATAGTGTATTGTAACACAGTTTGCAGATGACTGAATTATGTACTGTACACATGGTTAACGATTTATGGGGCCATGAGTTATTTAATCATGTAATGCATATACTTTGTATGACAAGAAAGCAGATGAAAACTCTGAATGGAAAAAATTGTTCAACCTCTGAACGGCATGCATTATTTGCTGTTATCAGAAAATAATACAACCTCTTCCAGCCAAAAGTTGTTGTTTCCAGTGGCCGTTGTCTCATCTCAAAACATTGATTAAGCAATTAAGCAAAAATGTGTAATAAATAGTGCCTTTCATTTGGGGTGTGTTTAACAAGTGCAAGACAAAACAGAGTGATCTCAGATCTCTGGCATTAGGCTCTTGTCATTGTAAATTTTGTTGCTTTGCAGAAAGGGCACAGCCTGGAACAACACTTGGTTTTAATACCTGCTGGAACTGAAATGTGTTCTTGCTGTAGAAGAGATTTTAATCCTAATGAGTAGGAGGTGGCAGATAGCTGTCACGATGTGTTGCGGCGTAGGATTTTAAAGGTAGGGATAACCAAGGAAAAACATTGTGCTGTTCACACCAGAGAGCTTTCTCATGGTGCTGGCACAGCACCTGACACACTGGGGCTCTTATTCTGGATTGGGATTTGTTGATTACATGAAAATAAAAGAGCAAAGAGAATTATGAAGTATGAAAATAAAGGATACAGATTAGAGGGGAAGACAAGGTATATGTGGGGGAAGCAAAATGCCTCAGAAAATAGATGTGACGAAGAACTTTGAAATGATAGCTGAAGAAAAGCCTTCAAAACTGTGGGACAGAAAGTGGGGAGTGGTGGGATGATCACGCTCAGAAGCCAGGGATGTAACTCAGCCCTCAGCCTTCTGCAAACCACACCAATATGAGTGACATGTTCTAGGTGTAAGCAGTGTAGCCAGAGCATCTCTGAGCACTTGTGCTCATCTAGAGAGCTAGGAAGCTGCTCTCAAGTGCCAGGCTGTCACACCCAGCAGTGGGGATGTGCATCTTCTGAGGACAGCAGACAGTTTTCTCCAGGGCTGCTGCTCAGAGCAGGCTGAGGAGCAGTGCCCAGCTGGGTGAGATGTGATGGAGCAATGCAGACAAGCCTGGAGCCTTCTCCATGCTGCAGCTTTCCCCCAGCTCAGCAGAGCTGCCTGAGCCCTTCTGTGCTCCCCACACCTCTGTGAGCAGCTCTGGCTCATGATGATCCTTTCAGGTCGGATTTTTCTCTGAAAGCTGGAACACTCTTTGGGAAGAGAGGGAGGTGCCCCAACCTGAATGGAATTGCTTCTGGAACTGCTAGAGTCTCTTCAGAGTATTCATAGAAGGTGGTTGGTTGAGTGGTTGGTTTTTTTGAACTCTTGAGAAAGCATCCAGCTTTGAAATTTTCTCTGTATATGAAGCTGCACACGTCTTTATTCATATTTCTGGCGTCTGACTTCAAGAAAGAAACCCTAAGATCTTCTAGTTTCAAACTGTACTTTTGTGAATACTGGCGACTCAAATATTCCACAGCAATTTTAGTGTCCTCCAAATCCCTCAAAAAACTGCAGCTAGGTCTATACAACTGGCTTCAGAAAGACATGTAAAAATGCAAATGTTTGTCTTCTCAACTAGAAGTGAAAAATACCAAGCATTTCTAAAGGAGAAGCAGAACAGTATGTTCTACTTCCCTTATGTATTTTATAAAAAATGCATATATAAAAAAATGAATATAAATTATTTTAGGAGCAATTGTTTCATAAAAGAAACATGAGTTTGCTTTGGCAAAGATGCCTATGATTTATGGTTCATTCTGTAAACTCGGCCAAACAATTTCCTTCTCTTTTATGATTGGAGAGCAGAGCTGTCGGGGGCAGGGAGCTACAGGATGGCATCTGCTCTTAGAGCAACAGGATTATGTTTATTCATGATTAGTTTATGCAGAAAATGCATTAAAGAGTTTATTTGAATTTTTGACAAATTTGCCTTGTAGAAAAGAAATATTTTTCGTAATGGGGCCTTGTAGGAAAAATCCCAGTAACGGCGAATGCAAAATGCGAAATAATCTGAATTTCAAGAGCCTTTTTTTCAGAACCACTGAAGCTCACAGTAGAGGCCACTGTCTTTGCACTTTTTAATACAATTTTTGGCTTTTCTTCTCCCCTTTGATTCCATTTGCATATTCCATGGTAGTACAGTACTGGTTTAACATGTACCTTCTTCGTGTATCTTTACTGAAAGCATGAGATAAGTTTATCAGTACAGTGCTCAGTAGCCTGCCTTCCCTGCTTGCTTTTTAGTATTGAATGAGGTTTTAGAAAATGCCACC
Source organism: Phaethornis superciliosus (assembly GCA_023637945.1). Classification (NCBI taxonomy): domain Eukaryota; kingdom Metazoa; phylum Chordata; class Aves; order Apodiformes; family Trochilidae; genus Phaethornis; species Phaethornis superciliosus. The sequence continues at coordinate 9,622,721 of JAJQWJ010000017.1, forward strand.
AATTATACCAGTTTTCCATATTTTTGACTCTATGTAAATTTTTGCAGAGAGGTATGGAGAACAAATGAAAGCTTGACACTTGTATCTCTTGAGATTTTTTTTTTTGTTTTGTTTTGTTTTTTTGTTTTTTTTTTTTTTTTTGTTTTTTTTTTGTTTGTTTTTTGGGGTTTTTTTTGGTGTTTTTTTTTTTTTTTAAGCAGCTTGATTTTCCTTACACGGTCGCCAAAAACTTAACAGATGATGTTTTTAGGATCAGAGACAGAAGATTGAAATGTTGCTAATGTCTGCAGCACTTAAGTCATAGAATTCTGTAAAGAAATGTGCCATGATTGATCTGATTAATCTTTTAGATGGGTGACGAGAGAGAAAGAAACTTCTTCCCCATATTAAATTTTTATATTTATATAACTGCTTTTTAGACAGTGAGACCTTGTGATATTCTGATGTGGGCGACTTGTACTTGGCAAATACAGCTGAATCGAGTTCTCTTCCTTCTGATGCAGAGTTTGGTAATTGGCCTGGCAGTAACAGAAATGTCTTTTTTTACAATTATCTCCCATGAGCAGAGTCCTGTGGGATTCTTTGGGAAATGTAAAGCAATATGGCAGGCAGACATGCTGTTACTGCATGGAAGCTGTCTGCTTGCTGCAAGGAGGTCCTCAGCCTTTACTCAAATTGAGGGTTTGTTGCCAAAAAGCTTCAGGTCACATCTCATCATTCTGCAGATGAGCTGTAATTGTGGATGAACATGGACACTGCAGCTGAGCTGGGGAAAGTCTCCTTTCACTGGCACTTACCCTCCCATCAGGATCTGCAGCAGACCTGTTCATCAGCTGTCATCCTCTAAGGAAGCTACAAGACTTGGTGCTTGTGCTGGAGGATTCCAGTCCCACCTTAGCTTCTCACTGCTGTACTGAGGCAGGAGGGCAGGAATCATCTCCTGCTAATGCCACAGCTCTGGCACAGTTGTTACAGAAATTCTGGTCTCTTTTTGCAACTCAGATGAGTGACTACATGATCAGGTCTCTCGGGTGGAAGTGGGTACTCCCAGCCCTGACTTTTAGCTTTAAAAGGTTCAGTACTTCATGAGTGGAGATAAAGATGCTTTCCTGTTCACATGTATTCTTCTAAGTTCTTAGTCTTTCTGGACAGACATCAGAAAGCAATATTAAAGTCTGTATGTAAATATACATGCATACAATCCATTATTTATTTAATAATACCATAATGCTTTAGCAAGGATGTCAAAATGCCAACATAATGCCCTGCAACCAAGGAGCAGAGCTGGACAGACATTATGTAGTTAATGTAGTTTTATTCTGTGAGGAAACAGACTGAAATACTTTCTGTCATTCTCTAAATTAGTCAAAGAGCAGTAATTGGATGTTACCAAAATTTAGAAAATTCAAAATATTTCATCACATCTATTTGGGTTTTTCTCATCAGGAACCTGCTAAGTGAGCACCCAACATACATAAATAGTAGGCTTCCATATGGCTTTAGTTCCAACTTTCTGTTATTCTTTCAGTGCCTGGAATGCCACATGGAACTTAAGTAACACATTGCAATTAATTATATTATGTTGGAATAAATAATTTCCTAAATACACACTCTGTCATGCTGGCCACTGATAAGGAATTTTGTTTGAAACTCAGCTCTTGGCTTCTGAAAATCAGCTTTAGCTAAATTGTTGCAGTCATTACACGTTGTAAAGCCTTTATATTTCACACTTCATTTTCTATCCAAATGGATGACAGCCTACTTCAAAGGGAAAGAAGTACACCTGTGGTCAGAGTGTTCACCTGAACTGCATGCTCTCCCTGGATCCCACGTCTAGCAGTTGCACACTTATTGAATTCCTGCAGGTTTGCAATTTAATTGCTCAAAAATCAAAGGATGTCCAGTTGAACTGTACACCTTTACAGCATGGTCAGAGATGGGGGATAATTTTTGATGCTCCACCTTTCCTGACATTTCACTGTTGCACAAAAATGGGAAAGATGTTTCAATGAGATTACCAAGCTAGAAATGTTATCCCCAAGTGTTCGAAAATTGTGAACGTGAAGCTCACATGGAAGAGAGTTTTAGAGCCCTTCTTGTGTCTGAGAGGCTGCAGTACAACAAGTGAAAATAAGATGCTATTTTGTACCCGGTCATAGCCTGTAGTATCAACTCAAGCACCCTGTGAATAGTCTCAGCGTTAGGACTTTGTTGTGGAATACAAGATGGTAAACACACAAATATTTCAAACTCCAGAGGCAGGCTCTATGTGACACTCAGCATTGCCTCTGCTGTGTCCAGTCCAGGACAGGTGATGTTCCTTGTTATGCACAGCTCTGAGGAGGGCACCTGTCTCTGGGTTCTTCCAGAGTACTTCTGGGTACCTTTCTTTCCTTTTTTTTTTTTTTTTTTTTCTTTTTTCCTTTTCTTTTTTTTTTTTTTTCCCTCTTTTTTTCTTTCCCCCCCCCCCCTTTTTTCTACCCTTTTCCTTTTTTTTATTTTTTCCCTTTTTTTTTTTCTTTCTTTTTTTTTTTTTTTCTTCTTCTCCCAATATGTCACAATATGACCAAAAATAGAGTTGATATGAATCTAAATGGAAAATTAAAATTTATTGCTGCCATGAGGTTTACTATCCTAATTACTTTGGACAGTTTCTTTAAGTTATGCCTTTTTAACCAGAATCATCTTTTGGTTGTATCCTGTCTGTGGATCCCTGGGCTCAGTGCAGTTGGTGTGACTGAGGGCAGGGGCTCCACACTCTTCCCCTTGCTCCCTCTCCCCTTTTCCATGCTTTCCTCCCAGGCTCTGGGAGGCCACAGCCTGGTCTGAAGTGTGCAGAAGACAATCTTCTGGTGATGCTGAGGTCTGGAGGAACACTGACCTCTGCCCCCTTCACTGGTCCTGCCTCCTGAGAGGGAGGGCAAGCAGCAGGAGATTTTTGCCACTGGTGGCATCCCAAGGAAGGCTGTGCTGTGTGAACTGGCAGGAGATATGGAAACTCTGAACAGCAAATAAGTAAAGACAAATAGGTCCAGAGAGTTCAGCTTGCAGATTATGGGGCTGAGACAAGGCACGTTATTAGAGGTTCTTAGGAAAATAAGCTCTGCATCCAAGCTTTCAAATATTCCATTTAATTTTTTTAAAAATGAGTTGTTTTAAATATCATTCATTTACAGATAAAAGATGTTGATTTGAAGAATAAGTATTTTCTGTTCAGGTTTATAGTCCCTTCTCCTTTACTCCTTGTTCAGACTATTCATGCAAAACCTGAGTTACACAGTAGCAAATGCTGGACTTTTTTGTTTTTTGTAAAGTATTGTTTGTACCCTTCATCCTTTTTAAGTTATAGCTGTGATACTTGGTATAGCTTCCATAAATCTAAGAAACCATGGGGTGAGGGAAGTGCATTACCTGAAGTTACCCTCTCGTGTGCCTCTCCCTTTCTGTTAGCTGGGATCTGCTCCTGGCTTGGCACAGTATCATTCTTCTCTAGCAGGTGTCAGTGGGGAGGTTTTTATATTCCAGCATCCCTTGACCTTTCTTCTGGGTGCACGTACGGTGTGTTAATGATGAACAATGTCCACACATCAGCACTAATTCAAACTTGAGCTCTTCCAGAGTTTGAAATATGCATGGATAAAGTCTGTGCAGATGGTTCTGAATGCTAATATATAGAAGTCACAGTAAAACAAAGTTAACTTTTAAAATTCTGTAATAAATCACAAAAAGCTGACTATAATTCTCTGGATATCTTAATTAGATGAATTTCTTTCACTTAATCAGATATTCAAAGTCAAAAGGACAAAAGACATTGTCTGTCTTAGACAGTAAGGCCTGAATAACGTCTCAGTGGTCAGAAGAGTTGATCAAATTACTTGCTGTTACTCCTGTTTTTATTTGATTTTAATGGATTTTTTTTTTTTTTTTTTTTTTTACTATCAGTCACTATAAAGGTTATTGCCAACAGCTTTATTTGTGGGTTTCTTGGTGCCATCCAAGGATTTGGCATCATGTATATCCATACACGAAAATTCAAGGAGCAGTTGGTTTGCAAGGTGAACTTCAAAGATGGAAAATAGCAGAATCAGTATTATCCACATAACACATGAGGACATGGGGTGTCCACTGGGCTTGGAGAGGTTCCCCATGCCTGCTGTGTGGCATTCAGAGCCCAGGGATGCCCAAGCTTTCAGATTTGAGCAGCCAGACTCTCAAGGACTCCCAGCTAGCACATACAGATGCTAGCTTATAAGAAACTTCACGTGTGGCTAACTCAAGAGTTTTATAATGAGGAATGTAATAAATGTCTGTCTGTTTCAGGGTTAGCTCTGTGCTGAATTCCTGTGTTTCTCCTCCAAATATTCAAAATACTCTACTTGGTTTTAAAAAAGTGATTATGCTGTCACACAGCTGTGACATTTTTGCTGAAGCAGAATGTCTTTGGCTATGTGTTTGGTTTGTTGTGGTGGTTTTTGAGGGTTTGTTTTTTAATTAAGCCAGAAGTAGAGCTGGAGCATGGAAACACAAGTTGCAGATATAAACAAGGTTTTCAAAGAGCAAGAGAAGGAGAGAAAGACAGAGAGCAAGGATTTACAATGGTAAAGTATTAGGCAGGATTGACTCTAGGTGTCACTGTGAGCTGTGACTACAGTTCTGCATCTCCATTTCCACTTCTATTCTGTGACCCCCACTTCCCAGCCTTCTTCTCTTTTCCCCCACATCTCCCTCTCTCTCTCACACGTGTGCGTGCATAGTATGACAAGTAATAGCTGGAAGCAAAGAAATTACTGTGACCATTAGAGAACATGGTATTGATACAAGTTAACAGTTAATAAAAATACTGGTTAACTGAATAGTTATGCTTTGTGGGATCTCACTTATATGAAGCTATGGAAAGCAAATTATTTAAAAAAAAAAAAAAAAAAGCTACGCTTGCTTTTGTCCATTTCTTTATGGCTACAGGTTAGAGCAAAAGGTAAACCCCAGCAGACAAGATAACTCTCCCAGTCTTGTCTATCTGGATCGTAGAGAGGCAGGAGTAAATCATCTGAGGGATTACAGGCTTGATTACAGGCATGAGGGTTTTGTGACAAATTTTGAAACTGTGCCCACCTGCACAGCTACCTGTGAAAACAACCTCTATCAATATTTTCTCTTCTCTCATACTAAGTTGATGTCTCAATTTATAATTTAGAATACATTCCTCTAAGATCCACTTAGAGAATACTAACTAATGACATGCACCAGCATCATTAAACACTTTAGTGCCTCAGGGTAACAGACTACAGTGCGTCCTGAGAAGTAGCACTTCAAGGCTGTAGGAACGTATCCTGTCACCTTGCAATCTTTTATAGCCCAGCCCTGGGAATGTGCAGGAAGATAACGTGCAGCAGAACAGAACAGAGTCACTCACTCCTTAGTGTGATGAATTATCAAGATGCTGTACGTTTCCTGATTAAGTCCCAAACAGATGAACTTTTGTAAATGAGCAAATTTAAATGCCTTCTTATCACACAGGCAGAACACTGTATTCATGGTGTTACTAAGAGTCGGATGGTGATGTTAAGTGACTTTGTGCAGTGATCAGTACTTCAGCCCTAATTAGTAAAAGCAGTAAGAGCCTTAGGTTTAAATCATCAACAGAAAAATAGATCATCTAATATTTTAGTTCAGCCCCCTGCCAATCCTAAATTGTTCCTTGCTGCAGACATTCTAATTTTTTCCTGTATCACTTTGAATTTCCTAAGCAACAGCTCCCATGACTTCATGAGTTTTTGAGTTTGCTTTTTTTAACTGGAATTTAGTAGGATTCTCCTGAAGAACAAGGGCAATTTCTAAAGCTGCTTTGTAGAACTCCATTTCTTTTTTGACTCCTTGTCAGGCTCCTCTGACAGTGCTGAATCTCAAATTTTTCTATCACCCTGTGGGAAAACAGAAGGCAATCTGCGAAGTACAAATTCTGCTGGCATATCTTGCTTGTTGCTGTGTGCAACTTCTAAACCATTTCTCCTTGGTTTTCATCCTTGCCTGATGGCTGCATCATGTACTGTATGTTCAATATGGTGATGACTCTGATGCACCCTGTCACTAATCTAGTCACTTGTGGCTGCTGTGATTATCCACTGTCTCTATCAAATTACTCTTGGACAATGTCATCATTGCAGTCTCACCTCTGAAAGGAACAACCCTTTTTTTAAAATCGGGATTAAGTAGTTAGATCTGATGACACTTCACACAAGAAGAGTTGCTTGAAAACATAACTGTCCTTTCAATCACAGTAAGTGACAGTGTGCACAGTGTGCACTCTGCCAATGCCATTGCTGCCTTTGATGCCTGCACTGACATGCTTTAAGATAAATAGTTCACAGAAAAATTCTTTACAGTAGCAAGCTACTTGTACCAAATGGTTAGCTCTGTACAATTCTTTTTTCCCCTCTTTTTTCTTTTTAAAGAAAACTAAAGCATTAAACTGGAGAAGAGTTCAGTAGCTGTTTCTTAGGATGAAGATTTTTTTAATGGGGGTTTTGTAAATTCTTGTATATTTAGAGTGAAGGCGTAGGTGTGAGGAAATAAACCTAAGCTCCTTGCTCCCACCTCTATGCCCAGTTTCTCTCATGGATATTATAGAGGCTTGAGTGGGAGTTGGGATTTTTTAGTATGTGGGAGACAGCTATGGGCAGAAGAAACCTGCAGAGCTGAAAACACCATGTGACTGAATCTCTCATTTCTGGCGTTGTCCTGTGGGTTATGAAATGAGGCAGACGAGCACTAGAAACTGTGCAGCAGGGAGGAAACAGCAGCACTCAGCCGTGCTGTGCTGGGGCCTTGGAGGGGTTTTCCTTTGACCAGGGAGCTTCCCTTCGGCTGAGGCATGGCAGGGGCTGGGTGCCATGGGCTTCATGGAGCTTCCCTTTGGCTGAGGCATGGCAGGGGCTGGGTGCCATGGGCTCCAGCTGGGGTGCCCAGTGGCAGGAGGCAGGTGAGGAGCAGGTGTAGAGCACTGAGAAGCAGTGGGGCTTGGACAGATTATGATGCAGTCTGGCCAAGGGGTGAAAGGCACTGGGACTCAGCGTTAGGAGTTGTCTGGGGAGCCCCAGCACACAAGGTGTGGTATGGGGATCTAGAGGAGAGAAAATAATTTAAGGCAACTTCTAGATTCAAAGACGTGGTCCCAAGTTACAGCAGCTTCTCACGCAGTGCCCATGTGATGTAGTAAGGCCTGAGGCCACTCCAGTTCCACCAGTGGTCTGACTGGTATTGCACCAGTGCAAAGCTGGCACTGAGCTGGGGCAGGTGCTGAAGGCTTGGACTGAATGCTCACTGCTAGGCTGGGGGACAGAAAAAAGATCCCTTCCAAGAGCTTCAAGTCCTAAAGTTCTAGGGAAGAGCTGCCATGTATTGTAGGAGAGAGGTAAAGGTGCAGAAGACACTTGTCTGCCCATCTCCTGAAGTGCTGTATGGCTTCTGTAGCTCGTATCTGCTCATCTTGCAGTAGTTTAGGGATGAGCAATGTTTCCAGCAGAGGAAATGGAGAGGAAAAATCTTACTGGAAAACATTCTTAATCATAGAAAAAAATTTGCAGTGTTTTTTGTATTTTTTTTCCCGTTACATTTTCTGGTGCTGAGTGCATGTAATGCAGCATTTAAATTCTCTTCATTTCAGATGATTCACTGAAGGTCAGGTCTCTTGAAGTAATACTTTCTTTCTTATCTGCACCTAATCAATCATGTCATGTATAAAAAGTCCAAGCAATTGTATTGCTGCTTTAGTGCAATGTAACAATATTAGGCCAATCCAAATAAACTAATCATAGATTAGAAATTATTTTTAAAGTGATACTGCAAAAAATTAGACACAAGCTCCCAAATCACAGAGATAAAATAACACTCATCGGTCATTACAATGGAGATAGTTGCAGGGTTTTTTCTTCTTCTAGGATATTTAACTGTCTGGCTTCTAATATTTCTTTTAATGTTTGCTTTTGCCTGGCAGGAATGTGATAAAATTATGCAAAGCTATGATTCACATAGAACAAATACAGATTGCAAACTCTATAATGTTATCCCAGCCTGCTGTTTATAAAGCAATGAATATGCCTGCTAACTGCATGCTGCTGATTTTTTGCAGTCAGGTTTATGTTTACATGAATGACCTTTACTTTTTCTAATTATTATTTTACACAAGCAAATAATTTACCTTTATAATCATAAGCAATCATCAAAAAAGACCCTTGGCAGGTGCTGGCATATTTTACTGTTCAGATCATTCAGTAAATAGCCTTTTTCTCGTTTAGGTATGGTTTCTAGGTCTCATATGTGTCTGTGCACAGAAATAAAGTCAATTAAACTTAAGGCAAATTATCTCTTGTTTATACATGAGTTTCATAAAATCCCAGACTGTCCTAGTTGCTGATATAGTCCTTTTGTGGAAATGGCCTAATGGTTCTGACACAGCTTCTACAAGAATGACTGAAGAAACTGGACTCTTCTCACCAGGACAAACAGTTGTCAGCCGTATGCAGACTCTTAGCACTTGGGAGAAAATGGGACAGGATCTCAGTGCACCCAGAAAGCTGCTGTAACCCAAGTGGTCAGTTTGCTCAGCCACAGCCAGTTAAGCAGAAGCATGTGAAAAGACTTTCTTAGCTTCTTAACTGTTTGAGTCTTTTCAAGTGTCTTAAGGGTGACACTTGTTTTAAAGCTCTTACAATAGAAAGGCAGTGACTGAACTGCTGACAACATAGCATGCAATCTTACTCAAGAACTGCAGTGTTAGTCTGGAGGAAACATGGGGTAGTTCAGAGACAGCTGAGCTGCACTTTCATGATTCATCTCTTTCTGATACAGCTGCTTAATTCACAAACAGGTGTCCAAGACTGCTGTGTGTGAATGAAAGCCACTACAGCTGCAGACAGAGCAAGTCTAGTGACTTTTCACGTGATGGTATAATGGCAAGAATGTGCATGTTGCTGTCACAACTTGGGAGTACCTGATCTTTGGAACTAAGAGACTCATGAGAGCTGGGAAAGAAACCTGACAGAGGGTGCCCTTCAATTGGAAGTGTTTTCCCTCTCTGAGCAGTTGCACAGATACTAAGGCTGATAGCTGAGGGACTGATTCTGCTATCCACGTTACAGATTTTTTTACATTTCTGTTTCCATCTCAGGAACACAATATTTTTTCCACTGAAATCATAGAAATGCAAAAGGACCCATTTTTCCTGCAGAATGTGCTTCTGGTCTGCATTTCTACGTAAGAATGAATATAACAGCCATGTGACATGTTGACAAGAGTAATTACACCCAGGGGGTTAGTAATTTATGTTGGGTAGCAGGTGGTATCATTTCCTGGTTAGTCCTTACCCTAACTTGTTATTATCTATGGCCATCAGTCGCTAGAGTGACACCTACACAGGAGACCGTGGAGCTTGCAGCAGGAGCCAGAGCTGTTCCATCTGACTGTAGGTCAAAGGAATTCCTACTGTCCTTCATACTGTAACATAACCTTTGGTAACACAGTGAGCAGGGCAAGACGTGACTCATCACATTGACTTTCCCCTCTTGTACGTGATGTTTTTAAAGAGGTTATGCTTGACAGAGATTGTGTTGCTACTTACATTCAGCCACCATCATTATGCCACTGACTCAGTGACATACAGTGTGCCACCTACACAGCTACTGTCCCCAAGGAAGTATTTTTTACTACAGTATTTCTTTGGTTTGGCAAGCAACTTCATTGCTTGTATATGAGATGAGCACCCCATTGGTTTTGGAGCTGTACACACACATAATTAGGGAGAGTCTTCCTCTGACAAGCTTTTGCCCTTAAAAGAAGAGAAAAAAGAGGAAAATGTTGCTTCCATTTTGCAAATGGAAGATGAATGAGATGGAGAGGAGGCTAAATTGGCAAGGAAGGTCACATGAGGAATCTGTGACAAAGCAAAGAGCAGATCAAGTATATGAAGAGCCAGATACGGTAGCTTTAATAACGCACTCATCTGTATTTTACAATTTTTGTTTTTTAAAAATAACGGAATCTGATTTGCTCAGCTTGGCAAAATAAAACTCATAAAGATTTTAGTGACTAAAATCACAGAAGCACAAAAAACCCCCAAATAATAGCAGTGAGTGTAAATGTAGACCCAAATTGGAAGACCACTTAGCCATCAGAGTAGTACTTTCTTGAATGTTATACCCACAGATGGTTTTGCATGAGAAGGTGGTGAGGGCAAGCAGACAATTTGGAATGTTACAAAGTGGTTACAGGAGTTTGCTGCTGCTGGAACCTAAACTCAGCATCCCAAGAGAGAACATTCATTTCTGCATTCTAGTGCAATAAGCAGTTTTAGCTAAATCTAAGGAATCCGTAATATTCCAGGACTTTGTATTTTCCTAGTGTCTCTTTTTGTAGACTGAATAATGATCTTGAATTCTAATGTTAATTTAAGTGTTTTCAAGCTGATTTCTCCCTTCTGAGGTTCTCCAATTTGCACACAGTAGCTGAACGAGCCATTTGGCTTTGTCTCATATTCTGCTCTAGTTTTCACATAAGGAGTACTAAATTCTGTACCAGGCAGCCTGAGTACTTACTGATAGTGCAGTTCCCCACAGGGACCTCTTGTACCCCATATAGCTGAATTCAGCTGCAATCCATTTTTCAGTTTATATTTTTTAAAATTTGATAACACCTGAGGGAATTAGTTACCTAATTCTTATTGAATTACAATGTGAGGTGGATGAATAATTTCTTGCACTTGTTGAAAATCAGATTGTTATTCTAATATTATTCGTACTACTATTATTCGTGTTTTCGAGCTAAAAATCTGCAAGAAGTAAGTTCCTGGACTCACATTAATTACAAGAATATTTACTTACATAGTAATTCAGGTTGTAGAGTTTATAAAAAAAGCAAAACTGTATATTAAAAGGTTGGACACACTGGTTTATATAACAGCTACAGATCGCATAGGAGCTGTAACTTCCATTGTACTGAACTTTAAATGTGGGAAGAGAAAGCTATGACAAAGGACAGGCTTTAAGTTTCAGTGCCCAATTCTGTAAATTGATCAAATAAAGGTGAACAGCATTTCTCATAACACAGACTAATTTTCTGTCTGGCTTGTGCCCCGTTAATGATTTCATCAACATTATGGATGAGCACAGGAAGTGTGTATGTCAAGGGAATTATTCCTGTAGTAGGAAGGGAACAGATGCCTAAGCTGTACGTCTGCATATCCCTATTCTGTTTCTGTGGACTCACCAGTTCCAGGGTCAAAGCAGTGTTGCTAACTAAGGGGAATGGAATTGGAAAGGAAGAAAGACAAAAGAAAGAGATAAAATTAATAAGAAAGGGTTCAAAACATAAGTCTTATAAAATCTTTCTTGTAGATAAGATTGTAAAAGAGTAAAACTGAGCTGGAGGGTAGCATGCTAGTTTTCTGTCCAATCAGTTCACTAGAAGAGATAATATTTGATTCAAAGCTCTGTAGAGACATCTGAGAAAGTGTTTTCCATGATGTGCAAGACATTCTGAAGGAATTAACTTACTTTTGGTGAGCTAGATTATGCAGCATCCTTCTCATTAACAAGGAGACTCACAGAATTTGATGGTCTCTCAGTCTTTGATTTTTCTAGAGATTATGGTCTCTCACATCATTTGGTGTGAATATGGTCCTGGTGTCTTCCTTCAAGAGAGGATAAGACAATGGACAAATTACCATCATGTGCTAAGAAGCTCTGGGATAAAACCATGTTCCCTGAATGAGAGTTGTTAACAGGAACTGCAGCAGGATTGCTACAACTCTTTGCTTCCTCTTTTTTTTTCTTTTTTTTTTTTTTTTTTTGTGATCACATCTTTATGATAGTCCATATAATTTACAAGCATTTGAAAAGGCCTACTGTAAACTGTTTACCATTTAAATCAGATTTTGTGACAGCGTCTGATAGCATTTTCAGGGTGAAGCACGGTGACCATTTTGTTCTGGATTTGCAGAGAGGTTGATCACTTATGCAACATCAGTGCAATTCTTCCAGCTGAGTCTGAGGTGTTTGGAAATGCAGGCTACTTGTGGTCCCCCATCACCACTACAGAGCCTGAGGCCTATGAAAGAGGATTCACATTTCCAATATAAATACTGCACTTGAGATGTATTACCTTTGGTGCTGCTCAGGTTAGCTTAGACACCTAACTTTCAGAGGGCTGGCATTAGGCAAGAAGAATCCTGCACTGCCCGCTGACAGCCAAGACCCAGGGGTTGAGGACTTGGCAGCAATCACCACATGGGTCTACTTGCTGGATAAATCCTCACTGTATCTGTCCTTTTTTTGAAGAAAACGTATTACCCAGCCTTTACTTGGCTCATTAATAAATCCAAGTACTCTGTATCTTTGAATTTTTTTTTTTGGTATCAGTCCTGCATTCTGCACAAAATGTTTTCCTCAGAGTAGAAGGTTAATAATGATCTTTGGGCCTAGGCTGACCAAGGATCAAAGCAGCAATTTTTTCCTTGACTGCAGAGAAAGGTGAATTTGGGGCCTGTTTGAGAACCTGGTTTTACATGCAGCTCAGGTTTAGATAGAGGAACCTTGTGTAGTGCAAGTCCTCTGTGAAATTAGGTGACTCTATGTTGAAACAGGCAATTTTTTGATTAAAAGAAAAAAAATCTGATAAAAGCATGTGTTTGTTTTTGGAGAACAGCACGACAATGTGTATCGTTTTTATCTGTCAACAGCCATCACCTTGTCAGAGTTTGGCTGCTGTTGATTTATTACAACCTATGTGAATGTATAATTGGTAGGCTGGTCCTCAGATCTGCAGAGGAGAGGCACAAATTTGGAAGCCAGATGTCCCATGGTAATGTGCTAAAAGAGAGATAATCCACTGAAGAGCTGAGGAGCCCTTCAACTCCTCATTACTCTTACATACTCTCTTAGCCTTAAGATTTATCAGTGTTTGTAATGCAAGCATCTAAAATGAAAACAACTTATTAGCGTTGCCGAAGACATCATCTTCCATTCCTTACAAATAAATCTTTTATCATAATCTGCAGTGCAGGAGTCCCAGCTTTTTAGTCAGAAATAGAGGGGAATTCACTGAGGCATGCTTACTGAACAGTACTGTCCCAGTGCCCAAGATGACCTTCACAAAGACAAAAGACTTTGGTGTTGGAAATTTCCTGGCAAAATAATGCATTGTCCTTCTGGAGTTTAGGGATTATTCTTGGAACTGTTTCATCAGGGCTCTCTGCTATTTCTGTGCCAGTGCTCAAGGTTCTGCAAACTGCTTGCAGAAGTATGGTACACCCTTAACATTTATGTGGTCAAGGCTTGAGAGCAAAGAGCAGTGTATCAGAAAGGCATGTCCTGCCAAATGGGTCGGAGTAGAGGCAGGACTCATTCCTGGTGTTGGAGTACTGGCTGGTAGAGGCAAGATCAGAGAAATATTCTGTAGAGGACTTCAGTCAGAGAACACTTGTGTTGGACTGGACAGCAGAGACCAGAAGGCAGCGCTGTAAAGCCCATGTGTAAATTACCATTTGTCTTTTCCCTCTAATTCAGTCCTGATCTGTAGAGAGCAGAAAGCTATATGTCATTAAAGGAATCGTAGTGCAGTTACAGAGCAGGTGATGTACATCCTCTATTTGCCTCAGACAACTACGTGTACATCTTTCTGATGTGGATTAGGCCATCATACAGGGCACAGAACAATTCATTAATCTGTCTGAGAGCACCATGTTCCTCTTTAAAAAATTGTTACTCCTGGTGTTGGCAATTACTTTAAAATAAATTTACCAAAGACAAAATTGTGCCTCTTGGGTCAGTAAATGACTTCCCTGTTTTTTCTTGTAGAGACAAGGTGTTTATTAAAGACCTCCTTAGTTTACTGTTTTGAGTTTTTCACTTTGAATAATTGTCCAATTAAATATAATTTGGAAGTCCATGCTAACCTACTGCTTGCATTGTACAAGTAAGAATATCTCTGAAAGATGTGCATTAATAAATCCCACTGAGCCCTATCTCTTTTAAAAAATGGGCTCTTTTGTTTAATTTTTAGCATTTTTTAACAGGGCTGTAAGCCTCACATTTGGAAATGCCTGTTTTCACACAAATAATTTATACAGTTCTTACAAATTATTTAAGAGAACAGTTTTAGCCTTTATTTCAAGCTAGCTTGATTTTAAAATTATTATTACTTTTAACTTATTGTTTGGGCTTGGAACATATTTTACAGCCTAAAATTTTACACATTCTAATTATTTTTTTTTTAACCTAAAGATTTCTATTTCTAGGTTGCAAGGGGGAAGTAATATGAAGCTAAATGGATTCAGAATGGTAGGCTCCTTATGAGTACAAAAAAAAAAAAAAAAAAGTTGAAATTACTTTTACCAGTAAGACTTTGGCGTGATAATACAATTCTTCTGGAAACGATCTTTGCAGATAAAAATACTGTGGTGGTATCATCGTCTGAGGAGGATTTGGGATAGCAGTCCAGAGGACAACAAAAAGCTTGAAATACGTCAAGGTCTTTGCCTGAAAGGTCCCATTATGCCCCTTCTGCCCGTTTTGGGTTGACACGGTGCCGGTTCTGGTAGCAGGGAAGGGGCCCCCCCTCAGGGATGGCGCCTGTAAGCAGCTGAATCGCTCTCCCTGCTCCGAGGTGCCAGGCCCCGCCTTAGGCCATCAGTGAACAGAAAGATTTTCGCCTTTGCAATTAGCATCTCCAGTAGGGGAGATACACGGTAGTGAAGAGCAGGACAGAGGAGAGAAGGAGGTGACAGAAAGCAACAGGTAGAGAGAGAAAATACAAGTGTGTACCAATCTATACACAACGATGGCGGCAGGCACAGGTGCCTGAGGTACCCTGCGGCAGGGCGGACCCAGGAGAGGGCTCCAGGGCTCTTTCAAGCACCCGATGGATGCGGATTGTGAAAAGCAAATGGCGAGAAGATAGCAAAGGAGCGCCGGAGAACCGCGCCAGAGCAGGGATGGAGTGAGAGAAAGAGAGGAGAGGCTGCGGGGCTGCCCGGGCTGAGGGAGCAGGGGCGGGGATGGGCGGGAACAGGGCTGCTGTGTCCCGCCCCTCTCAGGGCCCGCCTCCCTCCTGCCTCAGTGCCTGGCGCTATGGCGCTGCCCTTAGCAATCCTGGGCTGGGGGCCCAAAGTGGTTGTGGTGTTCCAAAGGTGAAGAGCCAAGCATTTAGTGAAGGCCATGACAAAATAACAAAATGTCACCCTTCTTTTGGGACAAGGGGCCCGTAACTGGGGTCTTCTCTTACCTGAGCTGTAAGGAGCCACGTGTGGCTGCGATTTCAGGACTAGGCAATAGGATTTTCAAAAGTATTGTTGGGGGGGATCTAGAGACAAATAGAAACCATAGAGAAATAAAACTATCCCAAAGGAGTAAGGAGAGCAGAGTTTTCACTTTTTTAACAGAGAGAAAAAGGGTAGCTATATCTTTTTCATCTCCTTTGCTCCGTGCTTACCTATACAGAATCCCAATCATCTATATTCTGCTTTGGAATGATGTATTGATTGCACCAACTGCCCTTGCAGTGCCTCTAGCCACTGAGGATACTCCTGCAAGAGTTGTTCCATTCTCCAGAAATGGAAGAAATTTTTTTTATGCTGATTCAGGAGAAAGCAGGTCAAACACCCACCCCAAAAAACTGCACTGATTCCTTTTGGGAAGATGAGAGAGTGGTACTTCAGGAATAATAATGCTTTCCCAACTCCACAGTTGTGTGCCAGAAGTGTGCAGCAATGGCACCCCTTAAAACCATCCATATCAAACAGCATCTCCAGGGTTTTTATACATCACTGCTGTGCTCCACATCCCAAAGGCCTGGTTGCCTGGTGGGGAAAAAGTGAAAACTAGAAGTTTGTTGAAAATGTGCCATTTTGTGAAATAATACTGTGATGATAAATCAACAAATTCAGATATTTTTAATAAGTATTTTCCAGCCAGCTCTTATTTGTGTGCTTTCATGAGCAACTTAACACAGTGCTTAGTTCATGACATGGCTACTCCGTAATCCCTAAAACCTGACTTTCTTCTCTATAAGCATCTACTTCACAGATGTTTAGCTAAGTGACAGTAGTCTGAGGTTTGCAAGAGTACATAAACAAGACATCATATCTCTCTATGCTGAAGAAGGGTTGCATGAGCTGCTCTTACATTAATAAGCTTATCCAGGTTCTCCAAGTAAGGTTAGGTGGATTCTGACAGTACTTCTCTGACCCAAGCAGCAAATTTCTTATTTTGAGTGGTAAGAACTTGCCGGTGTCAATGAAGTGCACTAAGACTGCCTGCAGAGTAGGAGCAGTATGCTAGAATGGATTTTTTGTAGGGTTGGAGGCTGGGTGATAGCAATTTGTTTTTCTGGACTGTGTATCTTCACTGCCCATGTGGGGCATAGCAGAGGTGTGTGGGAACTAATAATCCCTAGCAGAACTTTTATCAGGGCCAGGAAGAAAGGAACTGGAGTGCGGTTTAATGCACCACTTACTTCTTTCAAAGTACGTTTTGTTTCAGTGCATATCAGCTCTTCAGGACTGCTGTTGTGCCAAACAGATAAGCAGTTTGTTACTCTAGATGGGACAGGTGCTTGAAATTCTGAAGATGTGTGTGGTGATAACTGGTTTTAGTGACTGAGCCAGTTGGCAAATCGTAAAACTTTTCAGTTTCCAAATTAGCAGAGTCTGAGCCAGTCTAGGATAGCTTAATGCATAAGTGGATGGAGACAAAAGCCCTGTGGTTGCTCCCTCATGTTGCATTTAGATCCATGTATACAAGGTACTGATTTAATGTTAGGTTTGATTGTAAGTCAAACTATCTTACAAAAACTTTAAGTTCAAGCAGACGGTGATCATTAGCAACAGATGCAGCAGTTTGCACAGCAAAGGGTCACACGATGGTTAAGGAATTGGAGTGTCGGACATGAGGAAGAGCTGGGATTGCCTACCCCAGAGAAGTGTCAAGAGTATCTTATCAATGTGAATAAATACCTGGTACAAAGAGGGTATAAAGAAGACAGAGACAGACTCTTGTTAATGGTGGCAAATGGTAGGACAAGAAACCATGTGCACAAATGGAAATACAGGGAAGTTAATTTTTACATAAGACTAAAATTTTTATGGTGAACGTGACAAATTGCTACTTAGATCTGTGGATGTGGAAGCCATTATCTCATTTAGTGTATGGAAAGTTTATGAATTGTGTACCAAAACAGTATTAATTCAGGGACCTGTTAAGAGCAGTTTAGAGGGCAGGGCTGGCATGGGAATGTATGGGTATGAATTAAGCATGAAAAAATGGCTCGTAAATAAGGAAATTTGTAATCCTAAGAACAGCCTTAGTGACAGTGACCGGCACAAATGACCAAAGTAATTTTGAGGTGTAATTGGTAAATTTGAGAGAGGAATTTTATGATTCCCCTCACTATGGATGGAGGAAGGGGACTCCCTGGCCCAGGAGGTCACTCGCAGTCCTGGATTCTGACCTCTGGGTTGTTGGGTGGGTTTCCTTCAAAATCTTCTTCACACTTTTTTCTAAACTGGTGGTCTCTTGCTACCATCTGTCACCTGCATTAGGACTAAACTGTGTCTTACTCTGTGAGACACAGAACGTGTGATTTGAAGGTTAATGCAGTATTTGTTCAGTGTATTTGCATTTTTTCTTGATGCTCGTAGAAGATACAGCCCTAGATTCCTCCTCTGTGGGCTATGATTCACCTTCATTATAAATATTTCACATCAGCCTCATGTTTAATGATGCTGTTGGAAGGATGAACATCTGGATTCTTCTACCAGGTGCTGTGGCTGGATCTTACAAATTGTATGCATTGCTTTTACTGTCTCTATTAAAAATTAAAATAGAGAAAGATATGCCTAAATTCTTCTGAACAGCCACTCTTGAAATTACTATATTAGATTATTGTATAATTCCCTCTACTGCGATATTTGAATAACACCCTACAATATTCATGTGTACTTAGAGGAACTGATGTACTGAAGAGATAAAGGAGATGTTCAAGGTTATACGATAATTCTGAGGTGAAAAACTGAATATATCTCTAAACATATCTGACTAGTGTTCTGACTACTGGGCTATTAGAAAGGATGCCACCTTCCTGGAAAGGATGCTATTTCGACCTCAGTTGCTGGTCATTTGACTCTTCATACAGAATCATGTATAATTTGGATTCCTGAGGACATTTCTCATTTACAGCACAGGCCATTCCTTTTGATATTTTTGTGCATCCAGAAGATGTGGCTTCCTGCTTAACCATGTTTTTGTGTTCTTCGTACCTATCCTTTGTTCTTTTTTCAGGAACTAGGCTGTGAACTGCATGATATCTATCACTGAAACATTTACATGTGCTGTTTGCAGTGTTTTGTCTTGCCTTGGTATTCCTGTAGACCTGTTGGTCAGTGACTGTATTGAGTAGTCACAGAAATGGAGAGCACACAGGTGATACAGGGCTTGGTGCAAGCCTGATGGGTGAATTCCAAATAGTGACACCACTTGTATGTGTATTTGTGGCAATAATTATTCTTAGATATCCCCCAAGCTTTGTCCATATTGATATCAGGATTGCTTTGTCAAATGACATATCCAGAGTCTAAGGTATGGCAAGAAAGTTAGAAGATCTGCATCTTCCAAGATCATATTTTGTGTTGTTAAAAACTTATTTTGAGTAACTGAAAATATAGTTAACTGATGTCTACACATGTCATTAAAAAACATTAAAAGTCTGTTGCTGATGATAAAATTTTCTGGAATTTTATGTAGTTAAACCAGTAATGACTTAGACCTTTGCCTTTACACTACACAAGTGATGTTAATTTTATGTGGTAGAGACTGAACACTGGTGTAGAGCTCTTTGCATGGGGTATTGAGAACCACTGGAAAAATTCAACTCATTACAGCTGTGATGGTGTAGCTCAGGGGCTAGTAATAAGAAAGTGGTGGGTTTATTATGTTAGCATTAGCTTGCTGGTGCAGTCTGCTGATAGGTGTATTTCAAATCCTTTAACACAAAACAAAGTCTTTTAAACCCTGCTCTTCCAACAATTCATTTAACAAGAAGGAGTGCTTTGAAATTAGTCCGTGGATATCATGTCTTCAATTTACGTCCTCAGTGCAGTTAGCACTTAATATATCCCTTTCAGAAGCAGATTGTCACTGCAAAGTGTCTGTACACAGTCTGTCTTAATCATCCATAGAGGTCCCACTGCATTTCAATTGTGCCTTTTCTATTGCTTTTAGGAGCAAAGCTTGGGGTGCTGCACATTCTTGCCACCTTTTTCCACTTCACTGAAATCATTCACTTGATTTAAAAAACTCTACACAACTAAATTGATTCAGTAAATCCCTTTTTCATGTACAGTAAGTGGTTTGGTGTAAGGCACAAAAATCTTTCTACTTTTACACTTCCTTTCATTTCATACAATTGTCCTTAGAAAAGTAAGTCTATAAATGATAAAAAAGAATACAAAGTGGAGCCAAGTTAGAAGGAAAAAGTTTTAACTAGCTTTTTTGTCAGGCTTCAAACAATGCTTTCTCTGATTCTGACTTTCTCTTCTGACCAGTGTCTGTTTACAGTCACTAATCATTAAATATATGTATTTATCAGGGTTTGCAGCCATTGCTGGCCATTTTGATGCTTCTCTTTTAAACAAAAACACCCTCAGAAATTGATACGATAGCCAAAATTATATTCATAAAAATTTAAGAAAGAGCTCTCAGCGTTTAATTTTTTTTTTTTTTTTTTTTTTTTGAAGAAGCTGAAAAGAAAAAGGTCTTGGAATTACAAGCAGTTAGACTTGGGTTTTTGCGTAATGACTCCTGGTATCCCACTGTGAGAAGACTTTCCCCAGCTTCTCGTCTGCATTCTTCCTCGTTCCCTGCGGGAGAATGAGTTGGATTTGTCTGCCATATTCACAGCAATCGAGGTGATCCAGGTTGAAAGAAAATCAATAAGATGTGTCCATTTATGCCTTACAAAGGAAGAAAGGTCTAAAGAACAGACATGGGACGTGATTCAAGCACTAGAGACTTAATAAGACTTCTACTTGTGTTTGAAGGGGATGGTAATTTATATTTTACTTTGAACTTTTTTTTATGCTTCATAACTATTGGGATTCAGGCTGACATGGGAAGCAAGGAAAAGAAGGTTTGATGCTGTCTTAGAAGACCTAACCCATTTGGGAAGGCCATGCTCAAAAGTTCAAAAAATTTTGTTTTAGAAAAGATTAAAGAGACATCATATCATCATACTGATTTATCGCTATTGATAAAACTGGTTTAATGTATTTTGGATTGGGGTACAATAAAAAAAAAAAAAGTCTTTCTTCGAGAACAGCTGCAAGTTTCTCATTATTGGCTGTCTTTTCTGTGTGCTTGATATAATTTTGCTTAGAAATAGAAGAGCAGTCATAATAGGTACCCTGGTGCCACTTGAAGCTTTGTCAGGGCAGCTCCCCCAAAGTGGTTGTTGTTCTGCTTGATGTCTGTCACGTTAGCAGCCACCAGGGTCCTGCTCTCCCAAGGGTGTACTCTGTCAGCCCTCAGCAAAAATGCTGTCTCTGCTTCAGCATATGTTGTTTTTTCCAAGCCAATCTTGTGGTGTACTTTTGCAAGTGAGATGTAAGCATGTCCTTATTCAGCAGGAGCTAGGACCTGAGGGAGTTTCAGAAAGAAAACCCAAAGAACCTTAAAATAAACCAAGACAGACTGCAGGCACGGGTCTGGTTATTGCAATCTTTTTGTTTTGTTGTGAAAGACAAAAATGAAAGCGACCCTTCTTACCTAGGAGTAAGTGGCCTCAAAAATTATGTTTTCAGCAAGGCATGAAATAAAAGCTTGCTGGCCAGTGAAGTAGTAGTAGCAGTAGTGTGGTGGAGAAGGAAATATTCTTTCTTTTTTTTCTCTTCCAAATATTTTGGCTATACTTTCCCATCAAAACGAAGGCTGAGAATTGCACAGGCCCCAGATGAAATGTCTGTAAATGGAGGTGGTGTATCTGAGGAGAAGGAATTCATATTCTGAGATTCTGACAGTTCTTTCTAAGTAGCTCTTTAAGAAAGTTTCAATTATAAGACAGATATTTCAAGAGGAAAATTGTGCTTAGTGCTTTATGCAGGATAAAGTTAAAGGTGTAAAAAGGATAGAGACAGATTTAGAGCCCACTTTAAAGGTATGCAGAGGTTTATCGTTATTAAAACCACCATTTGTTCCAAATCAGCCCCTTTTCACCGAATATTTGGCAGATTTTTGCAGTTTCATCCAACTTTGAGCCTTTTCAAAATAAATTGCAAAGTGAGTTTGAGAAGCAGTCAGACTATTAATGGATTTTTTTAAAGGCTTAATTGGTATCAAACAAGATTTTAGTGAACACAGCCAAGTGTGCCCATTGCATCATTAAATGAGCAAAGCTAGCACTGAGCTGAGCTTGCCTTACACCACTGTCCTGCAGGTTCAAGGGCTGTACTTAAGTGGGCTGAGATCAGAATATCAAAGCAGCCCAGGCACTCTGCAGTCAAAAAATTTTTGTTAAGGTTTCCTTCAACACAAAGCTGTTGCGGAATGACCACTATTAAAACAATTAATAAAGGAAAAGAGGTGCTAACCATGAAATTGTGGAACACTGAATGAAAACCGAGGTCGGGCGGGCAGTACTGTTGGGAAGGGAAATGGGAAAGTAAATCCCTGCAAATTGGGAAGGGATTGGATGGACTGGCTGACCAGCCTGCCACACAGAAGTGAGAATTTGCAGTTTACAGGAAGCCCTTTTGCCTTAGAGGATCTGAGAACTGTCTGCCTCCCAGGGAGAGCAGTGACTGAAGCTGGGGGTGCTCCCCAGACCCCTGGGGACAGCTGCCAGCAAGGACCACCTCCAAAGGGGCATTCCATGGCCATTTGGGGCTGGCGAGCTGATCTGCTCCCGTGGCTGTTGCCTCTGGCTTAGAGCAAACAAAATGTAACGAGCTGTCCTATTTATCCAAAATGTCCCACCAAAGGGAACCCGGTTTCTTGGCACTTTGTCCTGTGCTGCCTTTCATTCCCCAAGGGGTGAAGTGGATTCCTCTCATACAAAAGCACAGTGGCAGTAAGTGGGAGCCTGAGGTTGTTTCTGTTGATGGGTGTTTCTGTTCAGCCCTTTCCGGAGCTCTTGGCAGAGGTGTTACAGACAGACCACCCTCACTACTCTGCTGCTTTTCACCCTTCTGCCTGCAGCTGCCCTCAGCTTCCACAGAGCTCTTTACAAAGAGTTTCCTGACCTGTGGTTTAAATAGGTATCTGAAGAAATGGGTGATCCAGGGTCTGCAAACTCTCCATTTCTATAAGCTATTAACAGGTAGAAAATGACTGGCCTGCCTGTGAGACATGCTGATATTTTTATTTGTGTGTCCCTGGCAGAGGACTTCTGAAGTGGTGTTAGAGCAGGTTTGCATCTCGAAGGGGAATGATTCTCACTGCTTCAGCATTGGTTCATTGGTAGAAGCTCCGAGTCTGGAGGCCCCAGTATTGTTTTATGAACAGTCTTAAGTGCATTATTATTATTTCTAGGTATTTCTTTATATATATATATACTATTGAAAAGAAAGAAAGAGCAGCACTGTGAAAGGACAAAGAGATCCACACTACAGCACGGCCACGGGCCAGGTTGATGCTTTGCTTGGAAATGGAAAAGCATCTTCCTTCATCTGTGCACAGCCACTGTGAAGAGCTGTCTGGCAGGGTCTTGGCAGGCAGGGGTGCACTGCGTTTTCTACGAAATGGCTTCCCAAAAGCAATTTATCAAAGGGCATGGGATAGGTTGGACAAAAGCCCTGTTCCCTCCACCCCTTCAGGGTGAGCTGCCAGCCCTGGCTGTGTGCATAGGCCTGCAAGGGGCAGTGTGTTTGTGTCTGCGTGCCTGCAAGTGCCCCTAAAGAGATAGCACAGATGTCTTTAGAGCATCAGATACTTTGGTGTGACACAGGGTTTGCCATGCTTAGGTCCTGGTCCCCAGACAGAGCTCCCCACTGCCATCTCAAATGCAAAAAGGAAAAATATTCAAAAAAGCATGCACGTTAGGGAAAGCAGGTTTGTTCACAGCCCATGCTGTCTGAGTTGCCACTGAAAGCTGGCATTGCTTCCCAGAAGAAACCATTCACCCAGAGAGGCAGTTATAGGACTATTTGTTGATGGTGGTCCCTGACTGTTTTGTTCATTCTGGGGAAAATTCTTCAGAAAAATGAATTTTTTGCATTTTTTTGGATATATTTTTTGATTTGGTGCAGCATTTCTGCCCCAAAGTAAAAAGTTCACTGAATAATAATGAATGCGAGATATGAAAAAAGAAAACAGAGCCCCACACCCCCCAAACTTGGAGAATCTGAGTTCAGCTTTCCTTTACAGAAGAATTGTGAGAATTATTCTTCTTTGTTAAAAAGAAACTCTTATTGGAATGCAAATTTTGATTTTGATTATCTGTCACGGCCTGCTTTGAAGTTTTTCAGACAAAAATAAATATCTCCATAACAGAGAGGATTATAGTAGTCTTGTTTAGAATCATCTGACTAAGACTGCCATCTAATCTCAGAGTATATAAGGTATTATTAAGGCCACGGAGACTTTGAAAGAGCTTGACTTTCTTCTGTTTTGTAAATTTTCTATAAATGGTTTAATAAGGTTTTTAGTTCAGCCCCCAAAAAGCAAGGACATAAAACATTTCCATCAACCATATTGTTGAAGAAATATAAAAGACATAATTCAATTTAAATAAAGCTATAGCGAGGTTATATCATTCTTATCTTGCTAAGAAGTATTTTATTTTCCAATCCTAAATAAATAAATAAGTATCTGTGACTCAGCTTTGAAGGCTTTGCCTGGATAAATCAGGTTTTGGCAGCTCTGTAATTCATGAAACAATACCTCTAGCTCTACTGGAATAGGAGTGGGATGTTTCAAGCTTTATGATTCTGTTCAGTTCTGGAGCATTAATGGGGCTATTTGTAAAGAGAGAAATATAATGAGTTATCACAAAACACAGCAAGAACTCTAGAAAGGGGCAGCCTCCCATCTATCACCCATTCTAGCGTATTCACAAAACAACAGGGCAAGAAATCTTGTGCAGACAGTGGGGAATTTTGCTTTTGCTCTAACCTGACTTTCACAAATTGTGTTGGGCCTAGAACATTATTTTCTTTACGAAATGACCCCAACATGGTACTAAATTCAAAGTAGGAGAGTGTGCGACAAATTTTGTGTGGAGATTTTTTTTTCTACTTTCTTGTACTTTATGCTTTGAGATGACATTATGTTAATTAAGATTTATTTATGAAAATAAAAGTATTAGATTATTTTAATCTGATATAGAGGCTAATTCAGGATGTTGACGTTGCCATATTTCTATGGCACCTTCTGCTTAGGCTATATGTAAAGTTACCTGTCATGTCTATTCCTCTCTATTTTGCAAGTTTATGACTAAGCTTTGAAAAGTTCTTGTGGGCTCATGTTTTGAAATATGAATTAGGAACCTGAGAGCTATTTTATGTAGAATATTAGAAGGAAAAAAAAAAGGCAAAATGCACACTGAGATGTTTTGGTTTTTTGTTTTTTTTTTTTTTCTCTGTGTGTGGATTTTTTTGGCTTTGTTTTTTAGGTTGTAGAAGTATAATCAGAATGGAAACTTTAAATGCTGTGTTTTATGATGTAGCTGCAGTCTTGGTTCCCCCTTCACACTCAGGTAAAGCCCAAAGAATGTTTTGAGTGAATATGTTTTTCAAGACAGGCTGAAGGTTTTGCCCCAAAGATAATGGGATAATTAATGTATTAAAAGTGTAAAGTGTAGTTCAGATATGGTGAAACATCTCAGAGTAATGAAATAAAACACACATACCAAAACAAAGGGCACAGCAGGGAAACAGTTTAAAGTACATGATAATCAATTTTCACATTATAAGCTTTTATTTCTCTTTCCATATATCAGGGCCTGTTGCTTATTAGAAAGAAAAGTGAGATGTCACTGAGCAGCATGGATCAGTGTCTGCACTGAAGTCAGTCACACCAGCTCTAGATCTGACTTGGGATCCATTTGGTACAATAGATCTGCTTTAATCTGCAATCCAGGAGACTCTGAAAACTTTCTGTGTTCTGATGGCTGGAAGACTAAGGGAAGCTTTTTGGAGCCACCCAATGTAGAAACAAGAGTTGTGCATACCATCAGCAGAAGCTTTAGGAAGAGCAGAGAGAGCATCCTGCCCTCTCCTGATGCTCAGGAGTGATGCTGGGGTGGGACCCTTCCAGAGGACCCTATTTACATACACTGCACTCCCCTCTCCACAGGGCTCTTGCTTTCAGTAGCATCTTTCTAATGCTTGGTACCACCTGGCATAAAAGAGACCTCTTAGCTTGCCTGGGGGGAAATTGTTATGTCCAAGGAGATACACGAGGCAGATACGTTTTCTGCTGCTGAAGTGCTTTTCATCTGAACATGATAAAAACTTGCAATTTAATACAGAATCCAGTGTACTAAGTATATGCACTTAGCCCTTTATAGAAAACAAAGCTTAAAGGCTTTTACTGCAGCATCTCTCCATATGAGATTCTCTGAGCTGGTCCTCCTTCTCCCTGTCTCACTATTTTTTCCTCAAGTTAAATCAGGAAGCAGAGGGAAGCATTGAAACACTTGATTTCACAGTACCATGAAGCAGGACTTGAGAGGCCAGCAAACTGTGCTCTGTAGAGCTGGTGGCAGTAAAATGCTCTGAATTAAGTTGTGTTTAGGAATGGTTTGTTTAGGATGTTGCCTGTCTTCCACAGCCATCAAGGCCTTCCAATTTGGGTGGGTAAGATGAGTTAAACTAATTCTTCCTCCCTTAGAGTAGCAAGCTGTGACTTCCACTTCCTTTTCACTAATGCCAAAAGGCTACGGTTTGTGAAACTGTAAAATTATACAGGTTTTGATCCTGTCAGGTGTTGAATTCTATGTAGCTCATTCTAGCAGTCTTCATACAGGAGCATCTGCAAGGATTTTTCCCAAAGGAATAACATTTAGTTGCTAGTGACCATCACCAGTTATTGTTTACCTTCCATCTTCCCCTTCACAGCTAAACAATATTTTTGCAGGTTTGCTACTCATGCCATGCTTAGTATAACCACCTGTGATCAAATGCAGCTCTTAAGGGAGTCACTTCAGGGACTCTTATTAGTAGCATCTCAGACTATTTTCCCAACTCAGGTGTAAAGCAGGAAGGATTTGGTCTCAGTACAGTGTTTGACGAGACCCAGAGCAATACTGGATCCTCTCCTCTGTCAGAGGAAATGGGGATGGCTCCATTTGCCAGCATCCAACTTGAAGAGGTAAAGTTACACAAGTCTGAGATGCTTCTAGCTGCAGTGGCAGAAAAGCAGGGCCACATCCTGAGCCACCTGGTTGTATGCCTGAGCTGATGGTAAAGCCCCATGGCCAATGAAAAGAGATTGTTCAGGTGGCTTTCAGGAGGAGGCAGGCAGGATTGCTTTATACATTATACAGTTCTCAGGCAGAGGAAACATATTAAGACTACAGAAGAGAGATTTCCAAGTCAAAGTTATATCAGTCTCTTATATATATGGTGCAACTTCCCCCCCCTCTTAGTGCCTTGGGGGAGGAAGTTTTCTTCTTTTCTAAGTTTTCAGATACTTTCATACCCACAGAGAGAAACCCTGTGGGATGAGAAAGGATTTGGATGTATTTAGAAGTATTACAATATAAACATTAAAAGCAGAGGATATTCCTCTTCCCTTGATTTATGAGGACTAAATGTAACTTCAAGCTGCAGCCAACATTTTGAGGCAAATTACATATTACAGAGAGAAATAAGAAAGTGCCCTAGCTCTTTGCCCAAATGCTAAGGAATTGAAGCTGTTTAGAGATGCTGTGTGTGAGCTGAGTCCAAATTGTTTAGGGGTTCTTTTTTCCTTTCCCACTTTGGTTGTCACTGTTTTGAATCTGGTCTCTGTTGAAGCCCTTGTGTTGTCTTTGCAGAGATCACAGAAATGCTCCCAAAGCCAACCTGAACCATCCTTCTGGGGCATGTCCTGCTGTTTGGTGCTTTTCCAAACAATGCACAGCTACTGAAATGGCTTTTTAAAATATAATTTATTTTAATTTATTCTTTATATCATGTCTCCTTCCTCTCCCACTCTATGATAGATGATATGGATGAGTGAAGAGGTGTTGTAGATCAGGTTCTTACCTGCAAAGAGCAGCCCTGGCATGAGAGCTTGAGCACTGCTCTAGTTTGTTAGGGACTAGGTGAGTCCTGAGATGATGCTGAGGGTGACGTTGTTTCTTCTCCTTCCCTCACATGTTCCAGACTCAGATGTAGCTCTACATCAAGGCCTTGTCATCTACCTAAATGTCAAGTCTAGATCTAGACAAGCAGCACTGAAAAAATTCACATATGTATTACTCTGGGGACCATTGCATCCATTTCAGGTCCCCTAGCTGCACCTCAAAGGGAGAAAAACTGCTTAAAAGCACCTCTCAGTCTCTGAAGTCCAAACAGATTCTGCTTCTCTCCTCCTCTTATAACATTTGTCCCCCTGTTGTAGACATACACGTGGAGCACATGCACAGATAGCATCAGTGACAATACTGTGGGGAAAACAAAAAGAAAAGGAATGGTTTTCAGCTGTGTGTGACCAAGAAGAAGTATAAGGAGAAGCAATGCACGGAGATGGTGCCTGGGACAGGGACAGTTTGTACTGCTTGAGGAGCACTCGGATTGTGCTTCACGCAGCAGGAAGGATTGCATCTTTCTCAGTTTGTGAAGAAGCAGTGGCACCACTCAGCCTTTGGAGGGAGGAGGTCAGCTAGGAACAGTCTGCCCTGGGTGCAGTAGGGAAGAAAATCCATCTCTGTCTAAGTAGCCTTAATGGGGTCCAGGGATCTGCCACTCAGACAAATTCTTGGCAGAGGGCTGGTGTTGCCAAGAGCTTCACTTCTGTCTATTGTTGCTAGGAGGATAGAGGGGAGATAAGAGCTGAGCAGGGTTCTGTGTAAATGGTCCTTCCTTAGTGTCTTTCAGTTTAGCTTTCACTGACCGAGGCCCCCAAAGTACTTAGCATGAGTAAAGTTTTCAAAAGCATGAGTAATTTAGGAGATTAAAAGGTGTTTTCAAAAGTGTCAACTTTTCAAAATGCCTAATTTCCAGCTACTTTCAATGGGGTTTGGGAATCTTAAATCATTTGGTTGCTCCAGTGAATAGCACTGTTGACTGCAGTGTGATGCATCATGGGCTGGTATCCTGCTCATGGCAGATGTCAGTGCTGAGTGTCTCTGAGGAGGGTGTACAAATCCCCATCATCACCCAGTAGCAGGGAAATTCTTCCTGTCCCTTACTGGATGTGGCTTTGAGAGTTCAGAGCTCTTCTGAGTTTCTGGGACACTGTGGGAGAAATTTACTCAGGTTCTTTACAATTGTCTGCTCTCTTCAGGCTTTAATGACAGGTTCTGTACCAAGTTTTTAAACAATTCACCACCTTTTTTTTTTTTTTTTTTTTTTTTTTTTTGCTTATTTTACTATATGTAACTTTCATGGCTTCATTCTGTTTTGTGGTAGGAGGCTATCATGTATTTTTATTAAAATTATAGGTTTTGTCTTTGGTTTTTGAAGCAGTCCTGTGAAGCACGAACTTAAATACCTCGCTGAATTGTGGGCTCACAGAGGGAGAGATGCACATGTTTAGGTGGAGGAAAGGCTCAGTGTTTGCATTTGGATGCATGTCTTAGGGCTTCAGATCTCTTTAGACTCCCGAGCAGAGCAACTCCCAAGTTCAAAGCAGTGTGGTTTTTGGTACTTTTTTTTCCCTAAGATGACTTCTTCAGGGCATAAAATATTCTGCCCTCAGTGCATGTACATAACTCTCATTGGCCTTAAAAGAAGTTACATGCCTACATCAAAGGAAGGATTTCCCCCATAATGATTCATCTTGAGCCTGACAGGCAAACACAACAGTGGAGAGCTCACAAGCCAAAGCTGCTGAGGTTGGGTGACAGCAGAGTTCAGATCTCTGCTGATCAGCCACATTGCAGCTCTGATTTTCAGCAGTTTTTAATTTTTATAATTGTTTAAGTATAGTAAGGATCAAGCCACGTGTTCTCCATCTGGGAGAAGAAACAGTAGGAATCAAGCAGAGAAGACAGCCCTTTAACATCTCATGTGGGAGGTAAATCAGGTCCAGATTAAACTGTGATGCTTTTTTCCTGGAAAGGGCTTCTCCTTATCCCTGGTGTTATGCTGGAGACACAGAGCCCCAATATTCTAAAGCAAATTAGAAATACCTTTTTATTACACGTGATTGCAAAAGTCCTGGGAAGGAATGTGTTAATGACTGGTGATTGAATGCAGCGGTTTGCAAGCTCTAAGCAGCTTTAGTGTCTCCTACCACAGCCCTGATTTAAAATTCATAAATGCTAATCCTCCATAATTTACGGTTTAAAAAGCAGCCCCACTCACAGGCCCTGTGGCTACAGCTCTGTCAGAGTAATTATGCCGCCAAGCTGAAATTGGACTACTAACTGAGATATTAAACAGGGTAGGAAATCCTCTTCCCTGGCAGCCTACCCAATTATTCCAAATAAGCAAACAGATTAGTGAGTAATTTTCCAGTTAAATCTGGTGATTGGTGCCAGAATTGTATGTTAAATATTCAGAAGTAAATAGATTAAAGATGAAATGTCCCCTTTTCTCAAGCTTAATTTAGTGTGTATATTAAAACTTTTTTAGGGGGAAAAAAATCTTCATTGAAGTGCAATAGGCTTGCTTTGAAAACAGAACCTTTCCTGGCTTGTTTGCACTTGGGGCAGTGCCGTTCATTAGCTGGGGCACCTTGTGCCACATTAGACACAGTATCAGTCCTCCTGTTCCTTTATCCCTGACCTTAGAGGAGCCTCCTGGGTGGCAGTGTTGCCAGACCACACCGCTCCACTGGGGACCACTGGGGACCACTGGGGACAGTTCCTCACCGGGGGCTGGGTGGCTGCCCTGTGCTCTAGGGTGCTGGTAGGGAGAGTAAGTGTGGGGCTGCTACCCCTGGGTGATTCATAGGGCAGTGTGCTCTGTAAAAAGATGGGCAGTTCTTACTCATTATGGTTCTTGGGGTGGGGAAGTATTTATGTTTCTAAATACAGCTTGAATTCCCCTACTGACCTGCCCAGAGTTCATCCTTTTTTTACCTTTCTGAACATTCCTTATAATGCACTGTTTGACTGGGACCCAAAACAGAGGGAAGGTGGGGACAAAAGGAAGGAGAACGTGGACTGAATGCTCCAAACACACAACATCTGTGCAGAGGGGTGAGTGGCAGGGCAGCTCAGCTGGAGCAGTGCAGTTACATGAGCAGGAGGTCTGTCCTGCTGCCCCTGCACCAGAGGCTGCCTGTGGTCACCCCAAAGAGGTGAGTCGAGGTGAGGGGGAAGTTAAGAGGCTGTGCCCTAACCAGAGAGGTCAGACAACCTTCAGCAGCTGAGGGCTGCTCTCCTGGGAGAGGCCCAGCTCTGCCCTGGAGGTGCCATGCTGCTACCTGGATCAGGAACAACCTGCAGATCACAGCAGCTCTCCCCAGAAGGGCTTGATCCAGCCAAGCCCAGGGCTGGTTGTTTGCTGCAGTGACTGTGCTGGTAAACTCTGGGAAGGCCAGTTGGTGCATGCTGCATTTTGGGACTGCAAAATTATTTCTGAAGGGACTTTTACTTATTTACTGAAAAAAATTATGTATATGTTTCAATATGCAAAGGCACTGAGGAGAGGGAAGCTGCCTTTACAGAACTGGAATAGTTTTAGCACCACATAAGTTTTGCTTTGAAGTTGTTCAAGGATCCTAAATGCTAAAGACAATGTTTTATGCCACTTAGTGTTTTCTCCAGTCAGTATAAGCTTGTTCTGCAAAGGGACTGTACAGTCCTCTCATTTGGGAAGTGAAGGGGCAGTGCTTGTTCCTCAGGAGGTTGTAGTACAGTGACCCTGGGGCTTGGTGCTTCCTAATCCTTCCAGAAAAGGCACAGCTCTGGTCTCTGCTTCAGGAAAGAGTTAAGGTGAAGTGTGGGATAAGGAGGGTAGTGTAATAGACCTGTATAATATTGCTTGATCATCCACCTACCCAATTTACCTTACACCAGCCCTTGCTCCTCATTCTGTCACTGGGGAAGGAAAGGGGTTGAAAGGTTTTATGACTTTCTGTGTTAGTTATGGCTTGGTCTGTTGAGTAGGTGAGAGGAACAGTTCGTTCTTAGGCTTGAGTTTAATATTTTCAGTGTTTTAAGTCATGATACATTCTCTAGAGTGAACAACTTAGCATTCTTAAAAACAAACTTGCCAGTATTGGCTGCCCTAGCATGTATGGGGTGCCTGATCTGTCCTTCCGGAGAAAGCCCAGGTTATGGTGATGGAGTGCTGATGAAGGGACCAGGTCCACACTTTGAATAATTTGTTCAAGAAAAAATGTGCAGCTGTTATGCCTGGAGGAGTGTTTAGATCAGAGCCCTCTGACACCTAGGCAGTGTGCTGAAGGAGGCTCAGACTTGCCAGCCATGGGCTCACAGATAGGCTTTGCAACTGGGCTGTGAGAGAGCTGCAAGTAGGTAACACCAAACACGCCTAGAAAGGATTAACTCAACTCCTGCACATCCCAGAGGCTTTTTCTTCTGCTGCATCCTCCCTGGAGAGGCTTTTTCACCTCAGCCCTCTGCTGGAATGTGCCTTAAAGGCATCATCGAGCTCATAAAAATTAAGTGGTGTGCAATCGTTAAAACAAAACAAACCAAAAAGACCCTAACTAAATTTTATTCAATAAATTCTCTAGAATCAATCCAGTTATGTTTTTATTACTGTCAGAGCTCACAGCATAGTTTCCCTTTCTGTGTTTCACAAGGCTGCAGGGGCTTTTGTTAGGGTTTTTTTCCACACCACTACACATGCCGACATTCTGGTTTTGTATAGAGAAGTGTTAAAGCTGAAACTGCAGGGGTTTTTTTTTTAGCTTGTGAAGATCCTTCAGATCAAATCTAAAGGCCTACCTCTTAAAAACTGGAACAGATTGATGGATGTGAGGGGATCCAGTATGATTACGCTGCTGCAGATAGAGCCCTATGAATACCAGGGAGTTAGTTACTGAGCACTAGAAATATAATTATAACCAATTTCTGCCTCTCTGATAAGTTGACCCAGTAGGGCTGAAAGTCTGTTTCCTTCTTTTAGTTAGTAATATTAAAAAAATGGGAGAACTTGTGGCTAGATCCTTATTACTAGCAGTAAGATCCTTACCACACCCTTTTGCTGCCATAACCCTGATGGGGCAGCACGTGCCACACAACTTTCTCCATCAAGATAACTTTCTCCATCTTGAACCAGCCTTATGAGTCTTACTGCTTCAAAGTACTCCAAATGCCAACACATTCCAGGTATATTGTGTCTCCAGTCTGCTGTTCTGTCCCTCTAACCCAAGGATTTTACTTTTTTTCTAAATATGACAGAAACCACTTAAAAGATATCATTCTCAGACAGGTTTGTCAGTTGGGCTCTTAGCAGAAGCCATGTGAGTCTCCCACACGGTAAAATAAAATGTTTTCAGTTTGTTCCTGAGTCTTTACATTTGAAATCTTCTTTATACTTACTCTGCTTTCAACTCACCTGTTGAGTCTTTGTGGTCAGCCTGGGTTTTATGTACTTTAGGTTAATTTATGTAAGATTATGAAGGGCTGTCACTTGAGATATAGCAAGTAAGTGGACATGAAACAAAGTGCTGGACACAAAATTGCCATAATGGAATAGATCAAATATCCATTCACCAACAGTAGTTTCTATTCCTGCTCCTGAGTGGCTGTTTCTGAAGACTTTAAGCAGTGTGGATTAATCTTACTGGGTTTTCTCATCATACTCACCTACCATTAAATGAGTGAAGAAATTTTTATTAGCCCATGATTTTGTTTGTTCTTGATTCCAAGAATCACAGTGGTTAGTGGCTGTTGCCAGTGAATTCTCCATAGTAAAAATACTGATAATGTTTGATTGCGTCCTTAGTGTTGTTTAAATACAATCCTTTTAAAAAAATTAAAATCTCTCTAGTATGCTTCCCCAATGATATCCTGCAACAGTGAGTTCCAAAGGTTAACTACATGTTTTGCTCAAAATTATTTCTCTAATAGGGTCCTCAGGATGGAGGTTACTGACCCTTTTAAGCCAGTGAACTAAAGCAAACAGCAAAACAAGCCACTGAAGTTGTTATTCTGTGGGTGGCTATTTGTGTGTCTCAGTTCCTTTTCATCAGGACAGCATTACTGAAAAGGCAAGTAATCAGGCTTCTTCTCAAGAAGGTGACCAGACAGTCCTTGCTGTCATCATGCAAACAGAAATTAAGGGAAGTACCTGCACAGCCCCGTCCTGGTGGGCTCGGCTGCCTTGGGTATTTCTCCTGTTGCCTTCTGAGGTTTGGGGGTGGCCAGGAGGCAGATGTGAGCTCTCTGTTGCCAGTTCTGTCCTCAAATGCATTCCCACTTTGCTGAGTTTTAAGTACTTCTAAATGCGAATGGAAGTAGAAATTATCTTGGAAACTTGGAACAGAACGCCATGAACAAGAGTTCCTTAAAGGGATAAAAAGCATATAATTTAATCTGTGTTTATAGCACTTAATCTTAAAAACCTGAAATCTTACGTACTTTATGCATCTATTTCCCTTGAGGAAAGCAGATAAGGGCATCCAGAGCTTCAGCAGCTCATGCCAGTTAAAATGAACCTGAAATGGAAAACACAGTTGTAAATAAAATACAAGTGGCCAAGACCTACTCTTATTAGCTAAGATGTGCCAGTTTCACTTTCAATATTTTAAGGGAGTCTTGCTGGAGCTGTGATCAGCAATGGTTTCCAGTCTTTCTGGTGGCATAACCTGGATGCCAGCACAGCCCAGACCTTGTGGGCACAGGTCATGCATGCAAAAGTGCAGTTTTTCAGCCCATACACTGGTTCTGTGGTTACTGGAGGAAGAGAGAAAGGTTTCTGGAATAGCTTTCCTGGACACAAAGCCAGTCACAGCCAGGCCCTTTTGTTACTTACATGATGTAAAAGGTCGCTCACGAGACAAACTAATGTTTGTCACACTGAAGAGACCAGGTTTTATTTCTCTTTGATATAGTCCTCTGAAGCATTGTTGTATGTAGACACTGATAAGGAAGGGTTCCAAGCTTGTGCATCTCCTGCTAAAGACACCCCACTGTCCACTCAGGAAAAGAAAACAAGAACAACTGGTGGTTCTGAATTACCACACAAGATTTATAAAGAGAGATGGTATCTCTTAAGTGACTTGGTCCCAGACCATTTAGGGCACTACAGACTTCAATCACTGCCTTGAAATGTATTTATAAGCAAATAGAGCCAGGAGTGTTTTGTGCTATTAGGCCAATTCAGCAAATCACTTAAGCATTACTTAACACATGCTAAGTCCATGGCACCCAAGGCAAACTCAGGATAGGATAAGCTCTTTGACCATAAAATGTCACCCTCTGGATAATGTAGCAAACTTTATTGCTAAGAGTGATTTTGCATCAACAAGAGAAAACCTGGTAGGAGAGCTGCTGTGCTATACTTGTATTGTTTGTGGGATTGGTTTGCTAAGTGTATAAATCTTAAATGATAGAATTTTGTAATATACAGTATAACAGTTGGCAAGTGTTGTACATTTATTTTCACAAGTGAGGGAGTGACCTATAACTCACATCCATCACAGTACATGAAAGCACGGCTCACTGTGGTATTGCAAGCAAGGGAATCATTCATACACAGGATGTTATTCACTTCAACCTTTCCCCTTTCCTGAATACAGTCAGGATCTATATGTCTATTGCTGCATACACGGCGTGCTGGCATAGATGTACGATGGCATCATAGAAGCTGGAAGGGGGGGAGAAATGAGGTAGGAACAGAAAGGGGTGTGGGTAAATGTTGTCTGAGCTGAAGTGGTCAGGCTTGTCAAGGAGAAGGAAAACTGCAGGGCTGGAAAGTGCCTGAGATTAGAACTGACTTCTGGAGTAATGGGAGCTGAGATAATACCTTTCAGTTCAAAAAACATGGGTGATGGCACAGGGTGAGCATGGGAGATCTGAAAATTAAAACAGTAAATAAAATGGAAATATGTTTGATGTAGGGAGCAACAAGGTATGTTTCATCCTTTCAATTCCGCTCTGATTTCTCTGTCACTATTCCCAAATTTAACACTGTACTTTTCAACAGGACCTCCATCCTGTAGTAATTTCTGTGAAAAATCTCCTTCACAAAAGGACCAGAGCAGCTGAGGAGAAACATTATTTTGAGAAGTTTAGCAGTGCTTGGTACCTAGCTGCTTTCACCAAGCTTGCAGACCTCCTGTGTACTCTGCAGGAAGTCTGTATCATTTCCTCTGTAGCACATGAATAATAATATTAGCTTTAATTAGTTGTATATTGAACCATTGAGCTACCTAGAGAGATTATGACCAGGCACTTCTTTGCTAGAAAGTGTACAAAGCAAGATGAACTCTGTCCTAAATCTCTGAACAAGCAGGAGCAGCAAAGGAGTAGGAATGGTTATTTCCCATGTGAAATGATTTTACAGATTTGCCAAGGGACATATGGAAATTGTATGTCAAAAGGAAGAAATCAGTCTGGATCTCCCAAACCCCAGTTTTAGCAGCATAACTGTGAAGAACACTTGCATCTAGTTGTAGCAGGGTTGCCACTCCATGGGTTATACCTGCAAAAATGTTTTGGGAGAGACGATGGAGGAGGCCACAAGGATGGGCAGCTCCAATAGGAAAGAAAAAATTTATTGGTGGATAAGCTGAGAGCTGATGGCTTGCTTTGAAGGGTGTAATGTGCCAATTCTGATGGGTTTACTCTCCACTCAGCCCCTAACCTGTGGCACACATTACAAATAATCACCCAGCACAGCTCAGGCACGAGGGATCTCCTGTGTGCCACGTGGTAGGAGGAGGTAGCGCCCAGGCCTTTCTGACCTTGATGCTGAGGCAATCTCTCGTCCTGAGGACCAACTTCCCTTTTAGTGGGCATGACTCCTTTGTCATCTGCACCATGCTCCCTTTTGTCATTGCACTGCTGGGCTCACATCCTTGAACTCAGAACACAAAAACCCCGGGTTTTTTAACTGATGGTTTGTTTGTTTTTCCTCTTTGGTCGATGCTGCGATCAGTGATGTCAACTTGTTCTATTTGCTTTGACAGGAAAATGTTTTCAGAGTTCATTAGGATGGCATCAATTCTAACATTTGGCACACAAACATTTGATGACCTTCATGTGCAGGAAGAAATATGTAGGCAAAACTTCCATTAGTTTAAAAAAATGCTTCTGCTCAACACCAATTCCTGAACTGCAGCTTCAAGCAGAAGTTTTGAACAATCTCTGTTTGGGATCTACCCAGGGGCTCCAGAGATGGAGTTGTAACTGAAATTATTGGAAACCACTACATCCTGAGTCTGTGCTAAGGTTAATGTTGGGTCCAGCTCTCCACTTACCTGGAAGGAAGGTGCTGCTTGCTCTGTTGTCTTGGTCAGCTGAGCTGGTAGAGTCAGTCCAGTGTAAACACAATGGTAACTGCATCCTGAAATAGGAGGGAAGGTGAATGTTCATGGCTTCCCATGGCTTCTTAACAGTGAGGGACCAAGTATTAGCAAGAGCTTTTCCAGTCAAGAAAGCTCTTCAGTAGTAGCTGGACAGATACCAGCAAATTACTCTCACACTGACGACTGCATGAGTTGCTGACAGCCTCAGGTTACTGCTAGCCCATCAGTTGTTCAAGGAGAAGGTGAAAATGAGGGGCCAGCTATTTGCCACCATTTGCTCTTTGAGCCTTCCTACTCCCTTTGCCTTAGAGCTGTGCAAGTACTGCCAAGCCAGGCTGGTTTACCTAATGCCTCTCTCCAGCCCTTTCCTCTGACCTGTCTTAGCTCTTACTTTTTTTAAGATTCACTGTGTTTTTATGTTTTTCTCTCATATCCTGTAATCAAGTGAAAGGTGTTTCTCTGGATAGAAGGGATTTGTACTCAGCCTTTGTTTGATGTTTGCTCTTTCCTGAGGGTGCTGCCTGCTGTAAGAAAAGCCAAATGCTGCCCATATGTTGCCATGCTCCCTTAAATTACAGGGGGTGAACGTTTATGGCTGCTCTTGCTCTTGCTTTCTCCATACTCTTCTAAATGATATGTTTTCACAAGCAATTACTGAGATAGGGAGTCAGGACTGGTTTCTGAGGTGTGCCACTTAGAGGCCTACACATAAAAATGGGAGACAAGAGGAGGAGGGTGGCAGAGGCTTAATAACATGCCTTGCTTAAGAGAATGTCCTTCAAGTGAGTGGAATGTTGCACCTTGTAAAAGTATGACTTTAATTTTGCCTTTCAAATATGAACTAAGCAGGACTGTCAACACATACTGTGTTGTTCCTTGTCAAACCATTTCACTTAGTCTGTCAGCTGTAAACAGCTTAAGAGGCATGTCATTCCAGCATTATTATAGCTCTTTTAGATTTTTTTTTAAGATTGGCTCTGTATCTGTTCCTGCAAAAGGTGTAGATACAGAGATGACACGGGTTATTTATTGTATTACTGCAAAATACTGCTTGCTGTTTTGTGGTAAGCACAGAGTAACTCCATTTCAAATAATGGCCACTGTGGAGTAATAATCCTGTAGTACCATGGTAATACCATTGCCATACTTTGTCAGATCAGTTGTGTCAGTGGAGCAGGGTACTTACTTCCCTGTGAGTATATATGGCCTTGCACTCTTTCCCAGGAGATCAGGGAAGCAGAATTAAGATGCCTGGAGAAAGAACTCTGATCAACAGACTATGTACTTTTGGTTTTTCAAAAGGTTTCTTTACATATTCAAATAAACAGTGTTTAAGCTGTTGATGACAGCTTAACTACTTCATCCCAGAACGTTTTGACAAGTGATTTTCAACGTTTTGGTTTCACAGGATTTTGACAGGCCCCCAAAAACATGAACTGATTTTATATGTCACATGTTTAATTTATTTGAGATGCGTGTATTATGCTGCAAAAGCAATAAGGAGAGAGTTAAAGGACAGAGTGATTTACTCCATATTTATGATCATCAGCTTCTTCACCATGTCATTACAAGAGAAAAAATGTTCAGAGTTGTGGAGTATGCAAAGCAGTCAAGCCTTTGTTGCCAACCCTTATGGATTGTGATTTATATAAAGTGTCGGTGTGATTTCTCTTATGACTGCACTGAAATCCACAGAACTGAACCCATTTTCACTGCAGGGAGCCTTTGCTGCCTTCCTTGTACTTGGCCTCTGGCATGTGTGAGTTGTGTCTGTGGAGGGTGACACAAAGAAGGTTCAATGTCACCTGGGTTCTGAGCAGTGGTGAGGGAGAAGGGTAGTTGTTCTCTCACTAGAAATGGGTGAACTTCTGCCTGTGTGTATTCCATAGAATTATCATGAGAAATAACTCAAATATGTACACTGGTCTTATTTTAAATTCCAAACTCAAATGGAGCCTGAATGTTTCAAAGAAAACTTATTTTAGCTCTTTTGGGAACTTTTCTTAGGTGTCCTCCAATCTTGGATTCCTTCTTTTTCTATACATGCATTAAAGCAGAAAAAAAAAAGAGATGGTGTACACCCTGTACCTTCCTGGGCCCTTGAGCAATAAGTGTGGAAAAATACAGGGAGAGATTTGTTTTGTAAACCTCCTAGGTTACTTTAGCTGTTGAGAGATATGAATGAACTCACTTGAAGTTAGTGTTTCAACATCATACCTCAAAACCTTTTACCCAGTGTCTGTTTGGTTGTGCTTCTGTCATGAGTGCTTGATATGACAGCATATTAGACTAATTGAAAAATCCTAATTTATCCTATTGAAAACTGAGGGTATTGCTATCCTTTTTCTACACCAGAATGCCACTTTATTTTTAAATTTTATTTCCATCAGTACTGAGCAACATGTGCCCTTAATAATTTTTATGGTAGGAGGACTGATTTTAACTAATTATTGACATCAAGCTAAAAGATGTCAGTATAAAATATTGTATAATAATGCTGCATATGCACACAGGGAAACCCATGCATTCTAGATAAAATTTAAGTTTAAGTGTCCCAAGTTGATTTTTTTCCCCCTACACAAACACTATTTTGTCAGACGCACAAAAAAATCTTACAGGTTTGATCTAATTGTGAATTGATGCTCTGTAATCAAAATTTCCCATAAATTGCATTGTCTCATTTCAGTTAAAGTACTAACAAGGGAAATTATAGTTTTTCAGACATCTTAGGGACAAGGTATAGAGGCTGGTCAAAGACAGATACCCAGATTTTTGAAGGTAAAGCTCAGATAAATAAAATTCCCTGGAGACCCAGTGGGCTGGGCTGAAGTCACGTCATGTGTTTACTCTAGGTTCAGTTGTTGCAGTTTTCTTCTTTTTGGGTTTTTTCCCCCCTAATGGAAAGGGGAAAAGAGGAAGAAATGTGATAGCTCTTGACAGCGAGAGGGAGATAGACTTGCCTGCATCAGGCAAAAAATAGCCACTTTTGCAAGAATAAGAGGCTAGAAAAACAAAAAAATAAGCATTTTCAATATATTACAAACAGAATTATCTGCCAAAAGGGCAAGATAATTATCTTAATGTGATTTTTGACCAAGATAAATTTATCTGATTTTATAAACTGGGTAACTATTTGAATCTTATGCAAAACCTAGAAATAAATCTAAAAAATATGATAATGTAATAAAAATCGAAATTATTAGCAGTGCAATTGCCATACTTGAGGCAGTAAAACCTTTTAAGTGCCAATGGAAAATAGGCTGGTAAAACTGGAGTTAAGTTACTCTACTTTAATCGCTTGATAAATAGCTACAGTGTTTGGAAGAATTGATAGTGTCATTATTGCAACATCCCCTTTTTATAAACAGCCTGCTGCTGATTTGATTCTAATTGCTGCCAGAGGAACAGTATCAAAGTCCTGTTGCTCCCTCGGTGTAACCTGGGGGGTGAGCAGGAGGGAATGAGCTGCCTGAACTGGAGAAAGTGGAGGCTTTTCAGAGGCTTGGATTCTGATTCTGGGAGTGATGGAGGAGGCTGAGTAAATAGAGTGGTGGGAAAAACTGCAGGGGAAATGCTTCAGAAAGAGAAAGCACATAGCAAACGAAACAAGCTCCTCTGAGAACATTCAAAGAGTGGAAAAACAGTGAGAAGTCAAGAGGTTTGAGTGTGTGTGTCTTGTTTGCCTTCCGACCAGAAAGAATTCTGCTGGACTGGTGTGGCCCTGCCGCCAAAGCTCTCGTCTCCCTGGCTCTCAGCTTTGCTCTTCCATGACCGTATTTGCAGCTCCCTTTTCATGAGTGATTTCCAATGTTGATGTCTTCATTTTTTTCAGGTTCAGTATCAGGCATCAAAGTCCTGATTTTTAAGAGATTTTTAATTATTAAGTACAGCTTCTTCATGTGCATGTAGGCACTGTGTCCATCTCTTGGTGCCCATGAATGCACCTGAAAGTAAAGGCTACTTTTGTAAATGTGATCCTCAGCAATGCTTTGCTTCAGTTCTTTCATTGCAAATGCTGGATGTGACCCTTCTTGAGCTGCAAAGCTATTGAGGAGGCACCAGCCTTATGCTGATGACTGCTGTTGTATTTGAGAGCAATAAATCTACCTTTATCCAGAAAGAAAAGTCTCTAATAATATGTGTTTCTGGACTGGCTGTTCTTCCAAAAACTACTAGAAAATTATCTTGTTTTGTGAGTGGTATCAAGAGCTGCAGGTTCCATAAGGAGAGAAGAAGAACATGTTCAATACTTCTGTCATGTTAGCAACAAACCTGTGAATAAATAGAAATGCAAAGGGGAGAGGTACTCTTTTTTTTTTTTTTTTTTTTTTTTCCCCCCCCCCACAGATCATGTGATAAGCTTCTCCCATAAAGATTGTAGGCTAAGTGAAATATGTAAAATAGCTTGTTGAAATAAAAATTAGTTCAAATGGGACTGAGCCACTCAAGAGATTAGTGATGGGATAATAGCTTTTCTCCATTTAAGTGGCAGACCAGTTCAAATCAATTCTAGGTCTCTCGAGACCAAAAGGTGTTGCTATCCTATGACTCCTTTGTAGTTATTTGAAATGATTTTTTTGTTTCAATTCCATCCTTAGTTGCCAGAAAATTATCCCAGCCCCAATCATCACTGATTTACTTTGAAATAAGTTGTTTGCTCCCTCTAAAGATGCACAACCTTGAATGCTGTGTGCATGAATGGCAGTTGTTTTTATTTAGTGCTATATTACTGGTCAGAAATATTTTGTTTTCCGTGGAATGGACAGATTGCTCAAAAGAAGAGAGATCCTAGAATATGATGCAATGCAAAATTGTTGTTAAAAAAATACCATGGCTTGTTCTTGTAATGGCAATATTTTGGGAGAGCAGGGCTACTTTTGAACACTTTCAGCCATCCCTCTCTTGCACCCAGAACTGCAGCTCTTCACAGTGTATGAGCCCACCTGCCTGCAGGCTGTGTCTGGACTTTCCCTACATAAATGTAAATCAGGAAGCAGAGCCACAAGTTAGGAAACAGCTATTGGTCATAAGTAACAACTGGAAAATTCAAATTGTTGGCTTGCCCTCCAGGTTTGTTTTGAAGCATGTTTAATGTGGGAAGCTGGACTAGTGGAGTGATGCTAGAGACATGCAAACTTACAGCAGCTCAGAATCTTGCCTATCCATTTTATTCTGAAACAATACAACAAGTAAAATAGCAGACAATGATTATTCTGACAAATGCAAAAATTAAGTGAACAGTAAGAATGCTTCCTAAGTCAAGGAGGATTTGGATCTTTCAGTGGCTATAATAGTAAGTCTAGAGCTGATGAACCACAGCAGACTTTTGTTATTCAGTGTACAAAAAAAAAAAAAAAGAAAAAGATACCTGGGATTCTTAGAGAAAAATCCCAGCAGTTCTGTGTGTATGACTGCTTGGAAAAAATCAAATAGGGTATTATGATAATGTAAAGCTGTCAGAGAATCACATGTCTGTAGTAACAGTCTCTGTAGAAGTGATCCAATATGGATTCCACTGCAGGCACTTTGCAGGAGAAATTTTATTTTTGCCTTTGCCCAGACAGCTCCAGGTTTCAGAATGCTCATCAAGGGGGAAGGCTAAAGGGGTTAAGGAAATAAGATGCAATAGAAGTGACCTATGGGAACTTTCATTATTATAGTGAGCCTTGATGAGTGAAATCAGAGGAATTGCTCTCCATTATGAAAGGCTGAAATGTCGAGGGAGCAATTGCAAATTAATCTATTAAGAATAAGTAGGAGGTTGAACAGTGTGACTCGAAAGGATGGAAATATGTGGAGTAAACTGCAGTGTAAAGTCTCAATGATTTCTAAATGCAACCTTAAATATATCCACTTACAATTTTTACAATTAAATCGGGATTTTATGTATGTATATACAGCAGACAAAATGAGTCTCTATTCAGCTGCTCTCAGTATTTGTAGCAGTTGGGCCTGAATGAGAACTTCTGTTCTGATTTGTGTTGCTTTAACCAGAACAATGTGTCAGGAATTTTTCTTATTTAAAAGACACACTAATAAAATGCCTCACAGGCAGTTTTCTCTGTGGTGAATTTCCCATTTTGCTGTGACATTTTTAACTTGGATTTAGTGTTTGTAAAAGGTGTTATTTGACAGCATTGTGTAACTGAAAGCCTCTTTTTATTGACAGATCATACACACTCAAGGCTGGTGAAATTTCTTTATGTCAGCCTGGTGAGGGACACCCCCAGAACCTGAAGGAACCAACTTGCAGGAGGAAAAATATAAGTCCATGTCAGTTGGTCCAGTCCTGTGTTAAAAGTTGCTGTGTGATTTTTTTCAAAGAGCTGGACATGGAGGGATGCATGAAAAGTTACCCAACTGGGAGGATTATATGGCATATTTTTTCTGTGCCCCCACACAGGTTGCAGTGTTCTAGAATCTTAATGCTTTGTCCATGAGTAGCTAGAGTAAAACTTGAAACAGATTACTGAGAATGTTTTGGGGGGCCTGATCCTGTAGGATGTAGCTACCCCTCACAGTGGTTCTTGGGTCTCTTGTTTGCTCAGTATCAGTCCCTGACAGCAATCTTTAGGTCTCAGTGTTAATAATTTGTTGAAGCTCATGTAGGTTCAGACTTTTACCTTTGCCAGCCTATTATAGCCTAGGAAGATGAGACGTGACTATGCTGAGATACAACCCCCAGTGATGGCACTTTATAATACTCTATAACTGGAGGATTGCTATTGTAGGCAGAGAAAAAGGCAATAAAGCAGCATTGATATCCTGCCTGCCCTCTTATAGGAGTTATTGAATCAAACCTACCAGAACTGCCAGACAAACAATTTGCAGCTGCAGTCTGAAGCCTGACAATGACACAGAATCAAAAAGAAATAGTTGGAGTGCATGGGCTCGAGAACTCCTCTGTGACCCACCACAGCAGGCTCCCTAGGATTGTTCTCCTCTTTCTGGTCCTTTCCCTGTATAATGCCTTCTCTTTACCTCCCTTTACCTCTCTCCCCCATTTTCTCTTGTATGTTTTGCCATTTTCGGGTCCTCACAAATTTTGTGCTTCCTTTTCTCTCCCTCATTGCCTCACTATTTTTTATGTTGCCTTCAATATACCTCTTGCACCTTGTTTGTTTTTCCTTTGTGAGTTCTAGTGCATCCTCTGTTTCTGTTTCTTATTTTCCCTATTTTTGATAATTTAACCCCATGGTTTCTTATATTCTTTC
This sequence comes from Phaethornis superciliosus, assembly GCA_023637945.1. NCBI lineage: Eukaryota > Metazoa > Chordata > Aves > Apodiformes > Trochilidae > Phaethornis > Phaethornis superciliosus. The sequence continues at coordinate 9,666,513 of JAJQWJ010000017.1, forward strand.
CTGTTCTAATTTCCCTGCTGTACCTATTTTGTTCTTCTTCTCTCTCCATTTTATTGCTCATTGTTTCTCCTCTTTTTTTTTTTTTTTTTAAATTTTTCCAGTTCTTCTACCCTCATTTTTATTGAGCCATTTTTAGCCAGTAGCTGAGCTCCGTGTTGCTCTTACTCCTCAGATGTGGGGATTTAAACCCTTCCTCTGCACTAGGATTTCCAAAGTGCCAATCCAGCTCAACTGAGGGGAACTGATGTGGTTTGGCTGTAATGTTTATGAAGAGAGATACTGCAAAAGCCAGCGTAACAGCAGCAGTCACAAAGACTCTGCCTCATGAGCCAGGTCTACACTCATAGTTGGATTCAAAGCTTAAGAAATTAATGGGATCTGGATCAGACCTGCAAGTACTCTCTTCCACACACTCAGGTCTTACCAGGCATCAGTCCTTTATTTCAATATAAATTTCAAAACTCTCATTTTCTTACAGTATACAGTTTAGCTTTGGCTCAAGGCATTCTGGATTTTGTAATAATTATTGCACATGCAGTGTATGTAGGATTCATTGCAGAAGGCCCATACTGTGAAATATGTTCAGGTTCATAAATAGAAAAAAATTATCTTCCTAGTTTTTGTATCTTCATAACAATTATCTACTATACTGGGGAAGATTTTTTTTCATTCTCTTTCTTCTCTTGCAACTAGTGTCTGATCCTTACCCTTCTAAACTTTAGATGTACAGTCTTCTAAATATCTGTCAGGAAAGTAGATAGTACACAATTCCTTCTATATTTTTTCCACTTGTCATAAATGTTAAGATGTTAGGCTCAGGTTTTGTTCTAGGATTTGGGTTGGGGTTTTTTTGGTTTTTGTTGTTTTTTTTTTAAGTTCCTTGATCGATTTATTTTCTCCACTTCTTTTCTCCTCCCACTTCTATTTAGGAGCATTTTGATTTGTTGATCTACATGACAGTTATTTCCCCACTTGCTTTTACAAACTATTTGCTATTACTTGGCTGTCATGTTCTATGAGAGCCCCACCAGAGGATGAGCTCTCACCAGAAGGCTGCCACCAAAGCCACCTTCCACTGCCCTCCTCCAGGCACAGCAGGGCAGTCCCAGCCCTGGAGGTCTCTGAAGCTGTATAAGGTGCCTGATAAAGGGAGCAGTGTGCTCACTGTCCTGGGGCTGAGCAGTACCCAGGAACCAGTCAAGCCCTGATGCTGTTGAAAAGGTGCCACCTCTCCTTGTGTAAAGTTATGTATAGTATGAGCATGAAAGAAACGCTTCCTCTCATATTTTGTTTGCTTCCTTCTATCTCTCTGGCTACTTTTCCTGAGGTTTTCAGTGCGGGTGAAAACGGAGGAGAAAAGCCATTCTTCTATAAGCCAATCTTTTCTGCTCTGGTTAGATTTTTCTCCTTTCATCTGACTCTTTATGTGATTTAAAATCTTAAACCCCTTGAAGGTTTTCCATTAAGATGTTCAGTACATTTTGGAATGGGGGAGCAGTCAAAGGACAACCTAAAAAGTCCTAGGTTTTCTTTAGTTCGTGGAAAAGGAGGGCTGATTGGATTAGCCCAGCAATGTGAGTACCTGATGCAGCCTGCTATCAACACATCAACAGAGGAAGGCTTAAGTACTGTTTCTTTCAGTTTCTCTCACTCACCCCTTTTACCCTCTCTTCTTTTGCCTTTCCTCATCCAGTAACTGACACTTGGAACAGCACTGCAAATTCCTGAACATGTTCTACTACTGGTCAATACAGGAGTAAATCTCACAGTCCCTCCTGCTGTTTTGCATTTGCCACCTGACAGCAGTGGATGCTCAGCAAGGCCGAGGGGTAAGGTTTTAAAGCTTTAGACTGGGCTTTAGCCATGTGACATCTATTAAAGCAATTGGGAGCCAGGTGGCTAAAGCCCAGTGCAATTCTTTGTAATGGTACCCCTGAGAGCGCCCATCTCCTTTTAGCAGTACTATTGATCAGGCAATTCTTGACTTTGAGGAACAAAATTGGTGTGTGCATCAAGCTTCTTTTCCTCAATTTGGCCTGGTTTGAAATTAATCATTTACCTTGAGCCATTTTCGTAAGCAGCTTTAAGCATCGATAAACTTGAGTGTGATTTGATTTTTCTGTCACCTTCCTCTATGAAGCCTGTTGTTTACCAGTCTTATCTAGGACGTCTCCAGAGCTGTTTGGTCTTTATACTCACCTCCTGCATTGATCCTGGTACGTTGTCCAGTGTGATTGTCCAAGCTCAGTGAAGTGCTGAGTGCTTTATTTAATGGCTGCACACAGTGCCTGGTTGGCGGTATCGAGGCCAATGGGTACTTGCTTTTCAGTAGAAGCACTGCATTTTGTGGGGTAGATCATGTTGTGTTTTGAAATATTGTCCAGGCTCTGACTCTGTCTTGACTGAAATGATGTAGTGTTCTTTATAAGGAGCACATTAACAAGTTGTTCTTAATTTCAGAGACTATGAGTATTTGATATTTACTACAGAGTGAAATGCCACACAAAGATACCTGAATGTACATGTATGTTTCTAAGATGGTGAAACTAAATATGAAAAAATAAGGAAAAGAGTTCTCCAATCCTCTTACTTTCTGCAAAATGTTCCCTGTTCCTTTTCATTTCTCTGAAGTGTAGAAAGATTCTTCAGCATGTCATGCTATCGTTTGTGAAGAGGTAGGACAGGCTCTGCTTGAGCATGTGCCCCTTTGCTTTGGGAGTTCAGTACATCAGAGTTATTTATGTGGGTTACCCATCTGTTTCTTTTGAGTTGTTCTGGAGTTCTCTTGTGAACTGTGAGGTAATGTCTAAGTACTGCCAACCACAAGTGATTGGCAGTGAATAGCTTTTCCTCCAGTAAATCCAAAGTGGAAGTCCAGTCAGTCTAGTCCTTCAGCAGGTAGGTAAATCTGTGTCGAGGCTCTAGATTCTGCTGCTGCATCACTTCTCTCAGTGCTGCTCCTGGCTTCCTTGTAGCCCTCTTGCTACTAACCCGAGTAACTGGGCCGGAAAAGGGGATGTTTAACTAGAAGGCTTTCAGTGGGATGTTTGGTAGTGGGATGAAATGCAAACAAGGGAATTAGAGCTAGAAAGAAAATTCAGATAGATGAGTGTTTCTTATTCCTGTTGCTGTTCAAATAGGTCCAAAGCAGTTCCTGAAGTGTCACAGTGTGACAATTTAGCAAGTCCATCACCTCCTGGCCCAAGAATACTGATTTAAGAGCCCCACAAGCGATTGTATAAGACATCCCCGTCTGTGTTGAGCTGGCAAGTTGTCAAACCCCAAAGCATTCTTTTTGAAAAAGCTGGTGTATTCCGATCAGAATTTGTTTCACAGTCAGTTCTACTGAAAATTCAGCTCATCACAAGCTGAGTTTGAAATTGATGCTAACATTGCAAGGACAGCATTACCATAGGCTTTTGATGGAACTCCAAGAGAAAGAAAAGTATGCACCACCTCTCTCATTCCAGTCAAGTTATGACTGGAAATGAAAGGTTTTCCTGAAGGATGTTTATAGAAGGACAAATAACAACCTCAGATTATTTTTTTTGTGTGTGTGTGTGAATGATGCAGAGCACAATTAGTGCAGAAATATGAACAATGAAAAATCTGAGCCAGATTGCCCAAGCCTATGTAAAAATACATGCAACTTTGGTATTGAATGCCTTGCCAAACTAATTAATGAATCATATGCAAATATTCTGCTTTGCAAACACCATTTATGTTTCATTAGATCCTCAGAAATCAGCCTGGGGAATCTGATAGGAAAAGGTATGTAGTCTTTGCTGTAGCAAAGTCTCATTTAAATATTGTTTTACATTAACAGCTGATGTCATGTCACAAAATCTGAAGTTTATAAAGCACTTTATAAACCACTTCTATTTTAATTGAGATTTGTTAGTCATGCATCTGAAACTGGTGTTTTTCCACAAATATTTTAAGCAAAAATAGCTTCTGTGCATAGAACAAAACCAGATATTCCCCATGTAGGTAGCACTTGCCATATGGGAGGCACTGCAGATATAAAAATGCTGGAGGCCAGAAGGGGAGCTCCTTCTTCCAGAGTTCACTGAGTGGGATGATGATCTGTGACTCTCACTCTCTTCTGTAAGGTTCCATTTTCATTCCAATGAATTTCTATTTAACAGACCAAAACAGAGGGCCAAAGAGGTTGGGAGAACAGAGCTGTGCTTTGATAGTAAGAGAGAAGAATGCACGTGTAGCTCTCTTCAGGTGGCTTTTGATTTTATTTTATTTTTTTTTGTGTGTGTTGTGCCTTCCTTTTGAGCCCAATTGCTAGTCAGTTTTCCAGGTTGAGGAGGAGCAGCTGAGATCAATTGTGAAAGTCAAAATGAATGCCAGATTGGGTTCCACCTTTGGTGCAATCCTGATTATTTGTAAAAAAGGTACAAGGCACCATTGCCTTTCCTGAGCATAGTAAAGATTTTACAGTGGTTAATGTATTTGCTATGAGGACTAAAGCATCCATGAGCCAGCACTCTTACCTGCTCCTGTCTGTTATGCTTATGTATTTTTCAAGTTGAAACCCTTATGTCTGAAACCCTTTGTCCTGCCTGTTTCAACAGTGGAAGACCAGTTTGAATGTAACCATTTGGTTTAACTGAAGCTTAAAATGCCTTATCTAGCTCTTTTGCTTTTGTTGCTTCATGTGGCTGATCTCTGGAAGGACTTTATTTTTCCCCATATCTAAATAAAGGGGTCTAAGCAAGTCCACAGAGCTAAACACGGTGGTTTCATAAACTCCTCCACAGGAAAATGTTTAAATATTTGAAGTATTCATTATAATATATAAGTGAAAAAGAGTTCTGTCCAAATACTCTTACCTAAGATAAAACAATGCTGCTTCCTCTGACCTCAGTGGAGCAGCTCCATGTTATGTCCATAGGAGCTGTTGGCTATCAGCAGTTTTACTCCAGTCAGTGATGTTGGCTCTGGTTCATTTTTTCCCTCCCCTTATTCTCTATCAAAGCAGTTTTGGTCTGCACATGCAAACACAGGCTCAGCATGATTTTTTTTTTCAATTCTCCGTATGTAAAGTTTAAGAAGTAGTCATCACCTGCCTAAAGAACTGAGTTTTCTGTGGGCAGAGGGCTGCTCTCCTCAGCACTACAGTTATTTTCTGTAAGCACCAAAGTTTATTAGTGGTCTCTTTGGAATGCTCCATTTCACACTATCAAAGAAGCAACTGAGTCACAACTGCTCTAATCAGATTTGTTTCCTATCCTGTAATGGGATGTATGTCTCAGTAAAACAGACAAGGGATATTTGTGATAGTTCTGTCAGCAGTTCTCCCTGGAAACAGCAAAAGGTAGATCCCAGATCAATCCATGAAACTGAAGAGTTTTCCCAAAAATGCTGGAGGCAAATACTTGGGACTTGTTTTATGCTTTTACCATGGAAATAAGGAGAAAATGCACCAATCTGCATTAAACACCCATGGCTTGAGTTTGCCAGGAGCTGGTACAGGTTTTTGTGGTGCCTTCCAGCAACCTTGTGTCTCAGTTACTGGGTGTAGGAGTGACAAAGCAGGTGACAAGGCTGTTATACCAGGCTAGTGCTGAGTAGTACCAGTTTACAACGATTGCTGGCAGTGCCCAAGGAAGGAATATATTTAAGAAAACTCTAATACACAATGGTCTTTGTGCCTTGCTGTTTGTACTTTTCCTCTTGGGGTGCCCAGGAGCAGTTTAGTGTGGCAGGGTGCTCTGGGAGGCATCCATGAACACCTCATCCCTGAGGCAGAGTGCCTTGCTGAGGGATGTGTTTGAAAGTCATTACAATTCTCAGTGGGGAAGTTTTAGTGTGGTTTTCTGTGGAATAGAATACCCAAGAACAGAATAAAATGAGTATTTGGAAAACATTCTATCCCTCTTTACACAATTTTTTTTTAAAGGGTACTGGGTGCCTAGAAGGTCCTATTCAAATTAGAAAATGTAGAAGTGTGTGTACATGGTTTAAAGCAGCGCATGGGAAGCTGTTCTGTTTTCCAGGCTCTTAAAGAATGTGACCACAGAGGATATCAGCACAGATTTGTGGAATCATCTTAGAAAAGGTTGAATATAAAGTTTTGTTTGCAAATACATATGCCATCAAAACTTGATTTACCAATGCTGTTTTCCATTTGATCAGATAAAAGAATATTAGCTCTTAAAAATGAGACACAAACTGAATTCCCTTTTCAACGCAGTGCATAATAACACTCTCTGTCTCTGAGCTTGTACAGCTCCTTAGCTCCTTTTTTCACCTAAACAGACACATGCAGAAGTAGCCTGTGAGCCCCTTCCCACTCTTTCAACACGACAGTTGTTTAAGACACCAGAGGGCTGGGTGGAAAAAGGGTTTCCAAGCTTTGAGATGTCCTCTGGCAAGATTTGCTTCTGTGGTTTGAACGCCCTTGCCTGCATCTTCCTGTGCTCCACTGCTGGATGGAGTTCCCTACATGGGAACTGCATGGGCTGGTAGTGTGGAGCTGGTTCAGCAGTGCCTGGGGCCAGCATGGCCAGGAAACTGCCCTCAGCAGGGTTACAGCTCCGTTTTGATAAGGAGGCTGGGTCCAAACCAGAATAAATTTCTCAGAGCTGACTGTGTGGCATATGACAGTGGAACAACGTGCCTGATCCAAGGTTCACTCCACTGGTGCTTTTCTTTTAGCTGCACTGGGATCTGAAGCCAACCCAATAAGTGGCCTATGAGAAAACTGTAAAGAGTGATTAACATGCAGTCACCATGCTGCATTTGTCTCATATTGTTAGCCATTATAAAAGCCTGCATAATTCTGGAGCAGAACAAGAATTTCCACACAGCAAATTCCAGGTTGTGTTTGCCAACCCACAAAACATCACAATATTTGTTTTGAAACTTTATAATGCTATCAAGGACAAAGTCACTTTACCTGTTCAAATAGCCCCATTGAGACAACTTAGGTTACACGTGACAGCAAAAGCAAGCAGAGCTTGGATCTGGGCACAAGAAAGGCGAAGCTGGCTTCCTCCTGTGGCAGAAAAGGGGAATGTGTAAGCACGGAGCTGGGGAAATAATGTTACTGGTGAGTGTACCACCAGGGACCTGGGGAGAAACACCAGGATAAAATTGAGATAATGGTACTCTGGCTCCCCAAATTCATACCTTGATTGCCTTCCTACCTTGGTCGTTTAGCTAGGCTGTCTTTCTGCAGGTTTCATGCAAAGCACAGCAACTCCTTGTGTATGTATAGTTTGTATCTCTCCTAGTTTGTATGTCTGATTTTTTAAAATTTGCATTTTCAAAGGCTTTTTAAAGTGAAATTGTACAATTTAGCACTGCAGACATCACTGGGTTTAGGATCTGTTGTAGGTGGAAGGGGAGAGGAGGAGGTTTACCTTCCCACACCTATCTTGACAGATTCTGTGTGCCAGAGGCAGGCGTCTTTACCGCAGATCAAAACCTAATTCTCTCCTGCTTTTGTAAAACCTTTTCCTCTAGTTCTCTCTCTAGTAAATTATATTCTGTTCTTTGCCCTTGAATAATTTAAAAACGTATAGAATAAAGTGTGCATGGGGGGTTCTCTTCCATGGAGCAATACCTGGTAATCAAAATGCTGCATTCCTATCTTGCTGCAATGATCTCATTTCTACTGGGACAGTACTCCTGTGAGCACAGGCCCGTGTTGTGTTCATCCTGTTACAACCAGATAAACTCATAATGTAGACAGATAAGAGCTATGCTCATTAATCTATTAATTGCCTATTGTCAGTTGTCAATATGTTTCGCTTGATGGGAAGCTGGAAGATCATTTGGTATTGTAAGGATGTAGATTTTTGTTCTGTATTACTATTACTTTATTTTGATTTGAGGAATGCTGTGAGATGACATTCAAGCTGGTAGCATCTCACCCCAACAGAGTTGCTTTTTAAGTTTCTGAAACCAGAAAAATGTGATGCCCCAAACGGCTGTGAAATAAAAAGGGGAATTTTCAATCGAAGGACCCCACAAGAGCTGTGACTCTGTTGAATAACGTGTTTTACGATGGGCATTCAGGACATCCTTAAAGTCAACACAGCCTGAGACACCCTGATTTCCTGAGGAAGCTGAAACTCTGTGGGGACTTCATTGTTTGCTGGAAATTTGAGACTGATTTTTGTCTGTGACTGGAGCTGCTGGAGCAAGATTTTATTATAATTGTGTGACCTTTAATACACCATGAAGAGATTTCGAGTTCTCTATTTTTCTAGCCTGTAACAAATCAAATGTTTAACTATAATGTACAGTCACCAGGTTTACACCTTAAGAAGGGTGATTTTCAAGGGCTTATCTCTACAAAGAACAGTGGAGCAGAGACAGTTTCAAAAAAAGGAAAAAAGAAGGGAGAGGAACATCATAGAAGCACTTTATAGACCTATTTGAATCACAGCTTTAAGTCATTTATATCACGGCCAAAAAGCCCATCCATGTGTGTATTTAATAATGATGGCCCATTCTGAACAGAGACCAGAAATTTTCCTCTCCATGTCAGGAAGCAAAAAAAAAACCAAAAACCCCGCACAGTGTCTGAGCTGGTAACTTGACCTGTTTGAATTATTTTATTACTTGTGAGACCATCAGCCAGGTGGCCAGCATTTAAACTCTGAGAACAGATCTGGGAATTGATTTCTGTGGAGCTGGCATAGTTAAAAGCAGTTGATGATTGGGCAGCTCAGGCATTTCTAGGCACGCTCCATCTGACATAGAGCAGCTCATCTATGGGGCAGTGATCTTCATGCCATCTAGGCAGAGGTTTGAAAAATACAGGCAGATCTTCTTGCACCAGTGGGATGTGTCTGCATTCCTTATTTTTTGGCATGACAGAGGAAAGCAGTGTATTACCTCAAGGTAGGTGAGCTCCCCTCTAGCTACAGTTGCTGCAATAACCAGTGCAGGAATCTGTTTATGTGACCCAGAAGACTCTGTTGTTATTATCAAGGATGGCTGCAAAGAGCAGAGTTTATTCAGATGCATTTTCTCATGATGTATGTGGGGGGCCAAGGGTTTATTTCAAATTTTCAAGGAAAAAAGGGTGTTATTGAAATGTGTGTGGTTCTTTTAATATCTGGAGTAATTCTATTTTCTCTAGCTGTTTCACTCTTCTGGGCTTCTTTCTTTCTGCAAAAAAACTTTAGGAGGGAAATATATTTAAATTAAATGAAATTACATGAAAGAAGAAAGGATAAAAAAAAAAAATAATCTCCATTTCCACTGAAAATGTGCCAAACCCCTTTAAAGTGAGGAAATTACTTTTCTCAAATATCGTTAATTTTTTAGTGTATTTTTCTTCCAGTTTTGGAAAGTCACAGGCATTACAAATTCACTCTCTCTCATCTCCTCTAGCATCTCCAGAAGAGAAGGGGGTTTGGAACATGACACAAGAGCAAAAGGTAAAATAGGAAATAAAAAAAGAGAAGGGGAAAATCTGTGGCTAGCATTCAGATCTGTACTCACTGGACACCAGTTGGATATTTGTATTCAGTACCTCAAAGGTAGAAAATGATAGAAAGATGTGATTGGAAGCTGAATGCTTTGAAAACTGGTTTAAGAATAAGTGTGATCCATTTAAACGCCTATAAAATATAAAAATTCTAAATTTGGAATTTTTCACATCTGCCTGTTTCAGCAAATTTTCTTTTTTCTTTCTTTTATATGGTGAGCTATTTGAAGTGTGGCTGAGCTCAGGGGACCCCAGTGTGCTGGGTGCTGCACACACATGAGGTACATGTCATAGCCTCTCCCTGAGTATTTTGTTCACCAGTGGGAACTGAATTGCAGAGAGATTGAATGCCTCACTTCTGGTCCCATAGGAAATACATGGATGAGTCTTGAAATGGACCTGTCTCTCCCAGGACCCAGATGAATGCCTTAGCCAAAATCTCACTCTTCCATATCATACTTTGCTTCTCTTTCATTCCAATATCTTCTCTAAACATTTCTTTTGTTTGTTTCGTTGAGGTCAGTGGTCTCAGCTTGTTGCAAGCACCACAGAATTTCACTCTTTATGTTTTGTTTCTTCCTTTGTATATTGCCTATATATTGAGTTGCTACCTTTGCATTTCTTCTTGCTCCCAGGTCCCTCCCTACTGTGGAGAAGGTGACAGCTTCAGGAGCACAATGTTTTGTCATTTTTGACCTATGAAATAACACACACCCCTTTTTAGCCCGTGTCCCATTGTAAGTCAGCCCCTTTTGATCCAGTCTGTCCCCTTTTATTGACCAACTCCTCTATTTCCACTAAATGTTTCAACCCTGCTGCCTGCTCCCTTTGTGCTTTCTTTAATTCTCAATATTTCTGCAGCAGGACTGAGCCTACCATCAGTTTGTTTAGTGGAGCAGAAGACAAAGCCAGGCAGGTGCTGCTGCTGTTGAATAGGTCATTGGTGACAGCAACCTGTGCTGCAGAAGTCAGCTCCCACTGACACTGTTTTCACTCCACTTGAATGGAAGCTCCCAGGAGTCTTTCTTTAAAGAGCCCAGGGGTGGGGAAGGCAGAAAAATGGAAAGAAAAGAAATATAATAAGAACAGCAATATCACTCCAACTTTCTCAGTTGTGTGAGCACTTGGCTAATCAAAATGAGAAGTATCTTGGGTATCTGTAGATGGGGTGGGTTAAGAGGTTGTTCTTTTGTCCCATCATGGCCTCTGCCATGCGGGGCAGTGACTTTTTGTGTCTCTAGATTTTCCCACTGCTGTTAGGTTAGGTGCTGTCATCTACATAAACAAGGTCTTGTTCATAAGCACTTGCCCTTTTTGAATGAGATACAGCCATGGCCAGGAAGGGAACTGTCCTTGGCTGAGCCACCAAAGGAAGGCTGCAGCCAGTACTGCAGCTCTGGCTTCTCCTGACTGAGCTAAACCTGCATCTCAGTGGTGATTACCTGCCAGAGCCATGCCTACCAAGATAACAGGGAGAGGTGCTGGGCAGGCTGAAAAAACCTTCTCTTCAGTGCTTCTTCAGAAATTTTCTCAGTAAACGAATCGGGTGTTTTAATTATGCTTCAAGAGATAACAATATAGTCTGCCTTTTTATCTAAGCTAAGTCCATTTTATTGATATGTGCTTGCAAACAGCAGGCATAGAGGATGCTGAGGCTAAAACTGCACTAACCTCACGGGGTAAAACCATCTTACCTGTAGATACAGAAAATGTTATGCAGAAGTAGGAAAAACAATGGTTGTGATGGACAAGACTAGTGAAACAGCTTGCTCTATATCAATCAGAAAGCCAGCTTCTTAAAAGGTAGTAGGCAAGTAGTTGTAGCAGGTTGACAACAGATATCCACCCAGAAATTAGAAATGTGAAAGATGAGGTAGGTGCTGAAAAATTTAAAATCTTATTTTTCAATGTGCTTTTGGGCTATGTAATGGATTTTCTTGAAAACCTCTAGGTAATTAAATTTTTGTTCACAGATTATGTAACTTAAATACTTTGGGGAAATGGATTTTCTCCAACAGATAGGAAACTGAATGTAATTTTAATGCAGAAGAAGAGGGAGAAAATACTGGTATATGAGTTCATGAGCCAACCTAAGTTTGTTTTTCTTTCTGAATTACAATAAAGAAGATGCAACTAAAACTTCTCAGAAGTGGTAGAAAATACCACTGAATATTTTTTTCTGAATATTTTCCTTTGATTCTAAGAAACAAACCTGATCACACAGCACGTACAAGTGTATGCCTACACTTATTGTACATACTGCTCTGTGTTTTACACAGGCTGTTTGCCTCAGGGAGTTAATTCTTATACAACTTTTTTCTGCTTCTGCAAAAACTTTGAGGTCTTGTAATGAATTTAACATAGCTGACTTGCATGGCAAGAGGCTTGTTATTTAGTCTCACAGTTTATATTTATGCAGAATAGTGTCTGCTTTATTCAGTAGAAGGCCACTTCTGTTAAAAAAAATCACTTAAAGTTTGCAATGATGGAGAGGCCTATAACAAGAGGGAAAGAACTAAACATTGGAATAGAGCCTTCCTTCCAAATCATGTAATTTTCAGAAATTGTTAATGTTTTAATACTATCTGTTAGCTACAAACAGAGTTTAAACATGCTCATCCCCAAGACTGGTTGTTTTTTCATTGGGGAAGGATGAAACTGCATCATAGTGCATTAGTTTTCTTGGTGGCTATTTAGTGACTGTCTGCCAGGTGAGTGTGGTGCTGTCCCATGGCTTCCTTGCCTCCCTGGATGGATAATCATGGGAAATAGATATTTACTTCTGGCCCCGTCTCCCTCCTCTAAGGACTTGTCAGGGCTGGGCAACACCTGGAGTGTCTCTGTTGCCCAGCACTGGCCTCGAGGGTCCCGGAAAGACAGGTTCAAGGGTCCTTTCTCACCAGCATGTTGTGTTTGAGGAGCTCCAGCAATCCCAGGCCCCTGCAGACATTATTCTTGTGGGAGTGCTTGAGAGTGGAGTGCTGCATGAAGTCCTCAGATGCATGGGCAGCTCCCAGCCAGATTCTTTGGACTGTGCCAGCAGTCAGGAGTTGTGCTTGTGGCTCAGTCTTGCACCTTCACTTTGTACACATGAAGGGAGGTCAGAGAGCACCCAGGCCCCTGAGAGAGGTGCCAGGGACTGGTGAGGCTCACACAGCTGGAGCAGAGGCAATAGCAAGAGCCCACAGAGCTGGAAATCTGATTGCTACTTGATGCAGCAGACTGGCTTAAGATGTGGCCCTGGATATTTTCCCCATAGTTCATCAGATGGATAGAATCATTGATGTGGTTTGCTTTCCCCCGTCTTGTGATTTCTCCAAGCTGTGTTGTTTGGTTTTTTTTGTTTTTTTTTGGAGTAGAACAATTTTTTGACAAATTATTCTATTTAGATGGTTTCAAATTCTTGTAAATGCCAGGCATATGTTTACATATTTTAGCACAAAATCTTCTGGTTTTAGATTCAGAAACATTTTAAATTAAGTTGTGAAGCAAAAGTGAAATGTCCCAAGGTTGTTGAAACAACATATTTGATCAAAATTATCAAATCAAGGAGTCTTCTAGTTTTGAGTTACAAACAGTTTCAAGATTTTGAAAGTGCCTTTTATCCAAATTTGCAGCTGAAAAAATAGAGAACCTCAACAAATTTCGGGGAGAGAAAATCTGTTGCTTTTTGAGTTCTCACTATTTATACCACTACAAAGTGCTTATAAAATATTACCACTCTAATTTGTAGCATTTTACACCTACTTTGTGTAGCAATAAGGCAAACACAGGCTTATGAATAAAGATAAGGATGTAGAACTTGTTCTGTTAAATTGGGACCCAAATGATTTCTGAGGAAATAAGGGGAAAGAAAATGAATGCTTTTATGTAGTTTTCAATATTTGATAGTCTTCTTTTATCAGACTGAGTAGGAGTCATATGATCATCTAGTTTCATATAAGAAATACCTCTATTATGTCTGAATCCTTAAAATTCCTTTTAAAAACAAGGAGTAGCTCTGGATTGCTTTCAAGAACTGGCAACTAACCCAGAATTTTCACAAGTCAAAATTAGCACTCCTGAACATTTTAAAGAAAAAATGTTAATTTATATGTGAAATATGGAGGCACATTAAAAGTCTGTCTTCTAGGAGCCCTTTTTGCTACTGGTGTATCACTTGCAGAGTGAGAATTACTGTTCTGCTATCAGCAGGAATTAACATTCACTCCTTCCGTTTCGAAATATGCTGAAGTGTCTTACCAAATGCTGGTAACTTACAAGAAAACTTGGAAAAATATTCTATTGCATATGGTGATTTTGAATTCCAGTCACTTTGTCTTAAAATTCTTGATTTTGATTGAGTAGTGTAATGATTATGATCTTTTTTGCCATCCATGTGGTAGCTCATAATGCTGGTAATCACATCACTACCAGTGTGACTTCAAAGGAGTAAATGCATAGCAAAGTTCAGAGCTTTGTGACCTTTGTGATGCTCCACTCTCCACAAATTTCACAAATAAATCATTGCCTAAAAATTGTTGTCTTTAGATGGTGCCTGTTTGGAACATAGGGCTTTCAAATGAGACAGCTCACTTGTGTCACCAGAAGAAGGTCCCATAAGGGTGGCAGGGGTGGTGGGGTGCTTCTTCCCTTTGATGGCATTTCTTTCTCTTCCAGGTTCTGGTCAGGTGTGATACACAACATTAATTTAGAGGCCTAAACTCTCTTGGTTAACCAATGGGATAAACACAGCACTAAGTGAGGAAAGGCACCAAACAGCTTTGTCTGAATGTTGTTCATGTCCAGAGGTGGTTTAACAGGCAAGATTGACTGGATCTTAGTTTGAAGGAGAATATTACCTCATCCCATCCTTGCTTTCATGGCTCTTACCCATTCTGCCCCCTTAATTTATATTCATAGTAGCCCCTCTTTTCATATGACCCTGGTGTAAGAACTGTGATACAGCAGTTACTCATCCAGTAAAACAGCTGAAGACATTGCATTTGTGTTTAGAAGGAACTTGTCAGCTAGAAGTGAGGAGAAACCAGTACTCTGTCCTGTGCCACTAGGCACAGACCTTCCTTAAATGTTCTCCAGATCATCAGGGTGCCTAACAGCAAGAAAATCTCATAAGGAAGCTGTTAGTAGCATGATGGGCAAAGCAGTCTGCTCCAGTGGTACCTGCTGACCAAAAGGAGGTTCTGTGGAGGTTTAAAACAGTGAAGTAAGGTGAGAATTGCCCTGCAAAACTTCATCTGCATTTGACACTGAGGTATGCAGCTACAGAGCTCTGCTGCTGTTAAAATGACTCTGACACTGAGGGCATTCAGTAAACCTACTTTACTACACCAAAGCTACATCTACAGGCAAGCAGTAAAACCCAAGCATTAAAACAATCCTATCAAGTTGCTTCACAGAGCTCTAGAAATGAGAACCTCACAGAATTCCTCTACCCATCTGCATGGCAGTGAACTTCTACTATGAAGAACTGTGTCTCATAGTAGAAAGGGAACCCAGTACAATGCAATAAGAGAATTAATCACTTCTGCTGCCCTCTTGATTTTTCATTAAGTGAAGCACAGCTGCACTGCACGTGACAGGTAGCATCTGATAACCAGAACTGGACATTTAGCAAGCTGCTACTTAGGAGCAGTTTTTACTGAAGTATAATAAAAGCAGCATGACAGCTTATGGTATGTATCACTGGACCAGCACTGTTTTGTTAAAGACAAGAAGTTGTTCCATTTCCTACGGTAGTTCAAGTGTGTCTTGGTCTTCCTCTGTCCTTGTCATCCTCTTGACTTGCTGATTCCATTTAGTTTCATCGTAAAATTCGAAGAGAGCAGTAGTTCTGTGTCACTCTCAGGTACTTCTGAAGATTTCTGTAAGAGTTTTCTTTCTGAATTTTCAGTTCATTGAGCTGCAGATAAATGTTCTTTCTCATCTAAAACTCATCACTTCCTTACCACTGGAGGAGGAAAACACATTTAGGAAATTAGTTTGTGGTTTTCTTCAATTTGTTCCACATACAACTCATCAACAGTACAGCAGCAAAGAACTGGCACACAACTACAAGTGTGTGTTCAAATTAAAAGTGTATTCTACTCTTTTATTCTTGTGTTGTGCAGTGATTATGGAAGGAAAATATTTTTATCAAGCCACCAAAATCACATTAACACCAAGGAAAACTATTCCCACTTCCTACCTTCTTTATAAGGCAGTAAACAAGGACAGAAGCCATTTCAGGGTTACTGTGGGAGTATGAACTCTGCTTGGTGTGACTCCCCCTCTTCTCTTCTAACAGCCAGTCCTCAACCCTCACCTCACATAAATGGCCCCAGCTCTGGTGCCTCTGCTTGCTTTCCTTTCTTTTTTAAGGGCAGTAAGGTATATGCAATAACCTCACAAAATATACACAGGATAGTGTTTAAAGAAAAACTCCTTGATTTTCAATTATGATGATGTTGAGGCACAGGAAACTGAAGAAGGAAGATTCAAAGTGAAAGCCTAAAAGTCCACCCAGAACCTCCATTGCTGATGGCTGGCTGTTGATCAGGCCTTGGGGCTGGGACGGTGAGGACAAATTTGTTGTTACCTAATGACAGCTAGAAATTAAACACAGTGACCTCTGTGCTTTTGTAAACAGTTTGCAGATCTAAATGCTTTAATATTTTTAAAAATTTTTGAGGGGCAAGGAGATTACTTTCTCATTAAATTTTTAACCTTTGAAGGAGAAAAAGAGAAAAAATGAGCCTAAGGAAATTATTTCACTTCGTTTATTTCTAGGATTAGTTTTCCATTCTGACTCTGTGCTTCACCTTATTCTCTGAAATTCAAAAGGCAATTTGAACTTAAAAAAACACTTTAAAAAGTGATGTGTTATGCATTTAGAAATGGCCATGCATGGGTTTTGTGCCACAGAGTCCCAAGAGTCTTTTAGAGAAGTGCGCTCTTTGTAGACTAAGAGAAGCATATTTTTAATTTTTAATTTTTTTTTTTAAGAATACCATATAAACCATCAAGTGAAACTTCTCCTGCCTTTCTTCCACCTCCAAAAGTGGGGAGCTGGGAGTTACAGTATGGAGCAGCCTATTGTGGCTCCTTCATTTATGCAAAGAAGTCATGGATGATGGAGTCTGGAATACAAAAGGTGTAGGGCACTCAGCATCTGCGTGGAGGGGATCAAAACAAATATCCTTTATCTAATGCAGAACCTATTACTGAATCAAATGCAGGGATGTGAAAGGTCCAAGTGTGCTTTAAATAATCTGTGTTACAAACAGACCGTAATCTGCACAATTAAGCTTCTTGGAGTTGGCAGGATTTTGTGCAGTTGGCAGTTTTCCCCTTGAATAAAGGTCAAAAAGAGGGGAGTGAATTAACCAATGAATACCTTTTTAAAGGTATTCTATAATGCTATTGAACCTTAGAAATATTTTCTCCCTTGCCCTGGTGGCTCTAGCCAGAGCAAGTTCAGTGTCCTAATTTAAAAGTCTGCCTGGTTGAAAAGCAAACAAAGGAGGGAAGGGAATAGGAAATCTCCCTCTGTCACCATGTAGGTGGGAGCTGGGCTCTCAGCACATGTCTGATTAAAGCATGCTGTGAATCAGGCCCTGGGGAGCTCTGCTCATGTGAATGTTACCCAGGGTTGCCCTTAATATCTATCTATGACTGTTTTATAGGTTACCATTCTGGACCACTGGGAAAAATGGTGGGGACCTTATATAGTCATTACTAGGTGAACACCTTGCTATCCAGAATATTATTTCTTTAATGCAAACGTGTATTTTTGTTCTTGCAGGGAGATAGAGTATATACAGTACTACCCAAATGGGTGGTGTAAGGTTGCTCTCCCCGTAGAATAGCCTCTTTTCTTGATTACAATGATGAGAAAGTGTTTTCATTTAAAAGGAAAACGCTTGAATGGCTTTCCCATCCCTTGCCCCTCCTCTTGGCAAGCAAACATGCTGTTGGGGCATTGGGTTTATCACAGGCCAAATGGGGAATTCTCTTAGGAGCCTCTTGTTGAAATGCTGGCAACACATCACTGAACAGTTCTAAAGACATCAGGAAGCCCTAAATTTCTCTGAATTTTCCCACCACTAGCCTTGAATGTAGTTGCCTCTTTGGCCTTGCAGACTTTGGGAGAACATCAAGGAATGTGCTTGCAGGCACCATAGTGTGGTCATCAGCACAGGGCAGCCCCTCGGGATGGGAAGAAAGTTGATTGGAGAAAGAAACCACCCACGTACTAATCTTTTTGTTTCCCATAGTTATTTTTTTTCTTGACTTTTTCTCCTTCACAAAAAACACTTAAGGCAAAGGCATTATTTGACAGACTCTTTTCTGAGGGAGGGAGCTGAAGAAGCTGTGTTGCCTTTGCTGTCCACAGATTCTCAGATCCTTCAAAGGCCTCTGTCCGGCTGTCTCGCTGCCGCCGTGTGGTGTGGTCTGGCTCCCTTCATCTTTTGTCTGTCACCCCTACAGTGTAAAATCGGGGGGAAATAATTTTCCTCCATTTACACTTTACCGTTTTGGGACAAATTAATTCTAGTGCCACTTACTTGAAGAGAAGCTCTCAGGATCATGGAGGGAGGTGGGGGAGGAGGGCTGGATTTTTTTTACGTGTCTGGAAATCAAGCATAGTCTGACCAAAGTCTCCTTTTCTCTTTTTCCCCCTCCTTTTTTTCCTCTTTTCTATTTTTACTTAGGTGCTAAAGTTAAGTGTTTACTGAATATGATTTCAAATGTCAGTTTAACTTACTATTTTAACCAAAGCTGTAATAGAAAAATATTTTCCCTGCATTGTTAAAATGCAACTCAATTCCTGCTCAGCTACCCACACTCTGTAAACAAGAATGTGTATTTGCTGTTGATGTGTGGAATGTATTTTTTTTTAAATCACAGAATGGATTAAGAATTAAACTAGAAACAAGATGAGGAAAAAACCCTCAGAGCTGTAATCAAACATCCATTCCAACAGCTGAAACATGTTATTACATCTTTCAGCTGATTTATCGTACCCAAAGAGATTTCATAATCATTCTTAGTATTAAAACAAGGGGAATAGAGGCATATTTCAATAACAATGATTGTTGTTTGGAGAATGCCAATCATGTCTAGGAGTGTTATTTACATCAGACAATATGTAGATATTATGCCTCCAAGACTGTTCCTGTTCAGTTTTGTTCTTTGACTTACACAAATGAATGCTAAGAATTGTTGACAAGGAGGTTCAATAGCTAAATACAATAACCAGGGTCCTGCTTACTTCCTTTTGGGAGGAGAAAAATCTTTACCACATAAGTAATGCAATCTGATGGAGAAATAAATGCAGCTATATATGGCTGAGCCATCTTTGTTATAAAAGGTGGGGAGAAATTGAGTCTGTGTACTAATTTCAATTTGTATTCACATATTAACCACAGGTAATTTGAAAACAATTAAAAGACAGGAATGAGAAAACCAGATGTGGAGCAGTGGAATGTATTACAGAGAAGCAGGCTTCACTTTGTGTTATTTTCTAACATGCAGTTTTATTTTTGCTGGAGTCTTGTCACAAATCCTAAAATACCATTACAGAGTTAGCAGATGGTTCCCAAGTATTCATACCTGATAAAGCCTCCTGGGTGATCAAGCACTGAAAAATCAATATATTTTTCAACTTTCAATGGCTAGCTATTCAGTTTCATTACATCTCGCTGTTCCTCCATGGCTACTGTGATATGGACACTTACTTCACCATTGCATTAAGCTCTAATCTCCAGGCTGGCTGATACAGGCAGTTAATGAATAGCTAGAGTACCACCTTGGTATGCTTCACAATTCTCCTGATCTCAGTAGGATGTTTCGAGTACTGTGATCTTGTGTTTAGTAACACCCCACTTCTTCCCTCTCTTTTTTTTTTTTTCCACACATGCACAGACACCCCTGTCCAGCTGTCACCTTGCTGAGCTCTGGAAGAAAAAATCAGTAAATACACATTTCAGCAGAAATATTTTGCTTTGACATTTGACTCTTCTAAATAAATAATATCAGCAAGTCACAGGAAGGCAGATCCGTGCCCCCTGGGTGACCATTTGAATCACATTCTTAAATCTTTCATTTTCAATAAAGGCACAACTAGAGGATAGGTCTTTAAAATGTCCCACTTTTGTCTCCAGATTATCTACATCCCCCACAAAATAGATATGCTCTCTGACTGACTGTTAATGCTTTCTTTAAATCATGTTTCTTTCCCTTTTTCCTAACTGAAACTCATGGTATGGGAAAGTTAACTTGAAGTAAATGCCAAGGTGTGCATCAGCTTTCTAATTATTACAGGTGCCTGATTATGGGTCTTTCTCGTGCATTTTGGTCCTCACTGTGGGCTGGATTTCTAGCATGGAGCATCTCTGTAATACTCCAATTTGTGTCAAAATACAAGTGCACATGAAATGCTAGTGAATGCACAAAGTATATGTATGCACATGGGCACCCTCAGAAACTGCAATAGCCTATGTATATTTGTTTTCCAGTAGTATTCAAAATTTCACCGATTTTCTCTCTTATGCTTTATTTGAGGTTGTGGAGGGGGCTTGTCTTCATTGTTTTTACACATCAGGCAAATACCAATGACACAGACCTATTTTACTTTCTATTTACATACTATTCATGCACTATGACAGCAGTAAGCCTGGGGCATCCAGAAAACCCATTGACTGATTAAGGCATATCTTAAATTTCAGACATAGGCCTTGATTCACTCTACAGGGCAGGAGATGTTTGTTGAAAAAATAAGCATAAATATAAACCACGTTAATATTTTCTCTTCTCTTAGCTGCATGAATGCAAAAGTGAGTCTGTGTGTGTGCCACGGGGGTGTGTGAAGAATAGTGTTACCAATAATGAGAGCCATTTCTGCCATCAGGGTTGGTGTCTGGCAGCTCTCAGGCAGTAAGTACCATCACTGCCACCCCTCCAGAGATCCCTTCCTCCCCGTGCAGTTAACCCAGCAGCTGGAGGAGGCCAGGACTCCACGCTGCCAGATGATACAGGTGCTCTCCTTTGGTGGTGTCCTCCCTGATGTCTTGAGATAGGTACTTGTTGCAGGGTGTATCATGGGGTGAATCCTGTCCAGCAAAGTGTTGAGGGTCCAAACTCAGCAGGCTGTCCTCCAGCTTGATTCCTTCCTTTCATGCTTTAAAATTTGTTATGTTTCTTACTGGAGTAATTAGGAATTTTTGTCTGGCAGAGCAGTTCCTTGTCTGGGGCTGCAGGTGTTCAGCCTGTGCTGCCTGGCCACAGGAACCAAATAACTTTGGAGAAAAAGACCTGGGTCATTTGTAGGCAATTTTATTAACATCTGAAGCACACAATTGTGCCATGTAGACCTGGGTCCACGCTAGAGCCCTTTCATTACCCTGCTGTGTGGCTGGATTTATGCTGGTGGAAGTCCTAGCTAAAAAAGCTTTTGTACAATGATTAATTGACCTTAACAAGTTTAAGGATGCTTATTTGCACACAGTTATGAAGTGTTGCAATATGTCACAAATGAGAGCAGCTTCTATTATAAACATAATGGCATAAACAGTGAAAGCTGGTTATATTTCCTTAAAAGTTCATTGCAGGGAAATGGGGAAGCTTGAGAAGCTAAACAAATCCAGGCAATAATGGAAATGTAGCATGAAATTACTTCTGTAAACAACAGCCATTCATTATTTGAACATTTTTCATAAGAGAGTAAGCAGACGAGTGTTGATGTTAAAGGGTGTGTGTGGAGGGGGAGGAGGAAGAGAGGAGATTATGAATTTTGAAAGAAATCTTCCAGGGCTATATAGACAGATGTACATCTGTTTAAAAAAAAAAGAGGTACGTAAAGCACTGATTGATCCCTGAATATTAACAATCGATGCCATTTTCTTCATTAACTTCTGAGTTGGAGCACAAAGAAAGGTATATTTGATTAAAGGGGAAGAGAAGGGAGCACTATTTAATGTTGATTTGGTGTAGTGAATAACCCCAGAGAGAAATGTAAATACCAGGCTGCAATAACATGACAGCACACTAATCATATTTACAAACGATATTAAATCTGTCCATTGTGCTTGCCTGGCTGCGGATTGGCCCGACTGTAATTGTCACTGTAACCAGTGCTGGCTTGTGGGAGAATTTAACTGCAGTGATATAAGGTGAGTGCTAGGCTTATTATTACTTTATTATTACCCGGTTTATGTTTATTAAAACAATTTGTCATGCAGAACAGGAATGGGAGAATGGGAACATTAAATCGTGCTGTACTCAACCTGAAGAAATGAGTTACAATAAAATTAATGGCAGGCAGGCCACAGCTGACACTTGTAGCCGTGTGGAGCAGCTACACACTGCTTCGTTTCATTTGCTGATCGTTTCTTGTTAGGGTCACGCCATTAAACTTACATATTGAGAACTACTGAAAATCTGAGGCAATGAAGGTAAAGTTTATGAAGCAAAAGTGGGGTTTTTTTTCTGCTGCTAATGCATTCCTTTCAATTATTACAGAAATCAGGAATGCAGATTGAAAGTTTAAATCATACTGAGTTATTAAAGATGTGTGTTGGAGTGAATGTCCTTCAATTTTACAGAGGCTTAGAGAGCTGAGAAAGAGCTGAGTTTAGGCTAAAGTGAGACCATTCTCTAAAGGCTTTGAGCAAAGAGAACAGCGAGAATAGTGGTCATGAAAGGTCTCATAACAAGTTTAATAAAAGCCGCTTTATTTTCTTTCCCTGGAACTCAAGGGGTCCTTATTTGATATCTTCAAATTTATTTCAGCCCAAATCTTCATTATTTTAAAGTAGAGGCAGGAGGCGATGACCATGGGAATAGCATTGAGCCTCTTGGAATTCAGCAAAGAGGCACAGTGACATAACCTCCTCTCGTGACACAATTACGGAAGAAATTAAAAGTGTCAGGCTCTATGTACTTTAGCTGCATAGAAGAAATCTGGCCTCCTGATGAAACATCTTTGTACATGAAAAAGTAATACCCTGCCCTTGTTTCCCATTATACAACAATGTTAAGGAGTCTTCTGGGGTGATTATTAGGGATTTGGTGAAGCACAATAAACGCTGAAGATTAAATCTGAGCACTAGCAATTAGTATTGGGGAAGGAAGAGTGCTTTTTTTTTCTTTTTAAAAAGTATTTATTATTGAAGCTATTTAAAGAAAACCAAGCCAACTGCTGAAGTTAGGAAATGTGAACCTTTCATTTCTAACAGTTTTATATTTGTGTAAGTCCTACAAAGTCCACGGGGTTATTCTTGATTTATACCAGTGTGAGCAAGTAGAAGATCGTGCTGTCTCTGTTGGATTTTTTTTCCTCGTTTTCCTTTTATTAAGTCTTGGAGAAAGCCTTCAAAGGAGAGATTTAACCATGGATTATCTACCTGTGTCCCCAATCTCAAGGGCTGGACCAAGTGTCCAAGAGCTCAGCATCCAACCACTGCAACAGAATACCAGAATGGGAGCTGAACTCTGAAACCCCCAGTTTGGTGGAGTGAAGATATTTGAAAGATCTTACTTTGGAATTTTTTATTTTATTTTATTTTAATTCTCTTTTAGTTTTCTAGTAAGGGGAATGGCAGATGCTTACCTCAGAGAAGTAACTGCATATTCAGTCACAGTGGTGAGGCCACTACAATTACCAAGGCTGCTCCAAACCTGAGAAAAAACCATGGAAAAAAAATTTCCTGTCCTTACTTGGCACTTTCTGGTCACCTTCTTCAAGTAACAGCCACTTCTCTGAGAGTACTGGAAGGTTTCTGTCTGAATGTAAAAGGAGAGAGCAAAGACCTTGACTTACAGTGTATTTTGCATGGTGAGGTCTAATGCAGTCAGTGTAGTCCACTGCAATGGCAAGCACTCATGGTGGGCCTGGGTTCTGGAGCATTAGTGACTTCTGAGGTGGTTCCTACCTGCCTTTTTGACATGGTGCTGTCATTGCAAATAGGAGAGATTTAGAGAAATAGGAAAAGCATTGATGGAATAATTCTTTCTGTCATAGGTGGCTCTGTGGTTGGTAGACATCCTCTGAGGGATGAAGTGAAGATGTGTAGAGGGACAGGTCTGGGAGCTTGGGTGGTGTAAGGATGGACAGCCAGCTGCTGCAGTGGTGGCTGCAGGGGAAACACAGCAGACAGCAGATACCCGAATATTGCTGGCCTTGAGTCCTTTTCTGTGCCCTCCTTTACATTGATTGAAAAGAAAACACATTTCATTAAAACATGTTGACCTAGGTGGCTTGCTAAATAGGCTTTTAAATGTTACAGCAGATCTCTGACCCAGCATTTTTAAAAGCAGGGTTTTAACGTACTCTTCCATCTTAATTTGTATTTTTTTAACACTCAGTAAACTTGGGGAGAAACCAGTTAGTCCTTTATTCCCTTATGTGTAAAACTCATGAACTCTAAGTAACGCATACACTGCAAGTGTCTTGCTGAATTGCAGTCCTTATTATACGTGCAAACATCCCTTTGACATGAAGGACAAGGGTAGAGTGTAGAATTTTGAGTGATATTTATCACTTGGATTATTAATAATAATAGCATTTGGCATCTTTATAGCACTTTACATTTTCAAAATGCTGCATAAACATTAGCTAAATGGTAGCTAAGTGTGCATAAATGCTATTCAGAGCCATTACCCTCTACCACGCTCACGCAGTCACTGTGGGTCTGCACTAAAATGTGTGTGCTGTTGCTTGTTGGAAAATCTTTACTGCTTATGCGAAGTGTTAGCTTTCCTGGAAGAACCAGACTGACCATTTTTCATTTTGTTTCACATGCACCCAAAGGCTTTTGTCTGTATTATGGATTAATGGCCTGCAAAATTTCAGTTTATTGGGGAAAAAGAAGTTGTTGATTTTACTTACTGGAGCATAAAAACAAATAAAAATAGAGGGCTGAGAAACCAAACCACTACCTTCTTTATAAACCACATTTTATCTTGAGTCTTACCACAGTCTTTTATGCGGTGTTTCCTGGCTGTGGGTCTTGCTTCTTCTGTTTTACATGTGTTCAAAGGCTGGATGCTCTTACGGCTGCACATCCAGGCATCATTTTGACCCCTCAGAGCCACATGATGTGCTTGTGAATGCATCAGTCCTGCCAAGCAAGGTGCTACTCAGTGTCCATCAAATAGAGACTGCACAAGTGCCTTTTATGACCTGTTGTTTTCCAGTGACATGAGACTTCTCATGCATGGCTCTCAAAGAAAATGTTTATCCCTCATCCCTGATTTGCAACATACTTTTCTCCAGCCACGCTAGCTTCTGTTGCAGTAATGCTTTTCCCCCCTCTTTTAGTGCCTCTCTGTCATTTCATTAAAAGAGCTAAAAGATTTTAGAAGTGTCTTGCACCCCTGTCAGTAGCTATGATGGGATTGTACCTGAAAACAGCTCACTGTATACCCCCAGCAAATAGAAGCAGAAATCAAGGGAAATGTCAAAGGGCAGTTTTCATTCTGGATTGCATCAATGTAATCCAGGAGCAAGTGAGTAATTCCACTGTCACTTAATTAAAACTTTTAAGACCTTATGTCTTTGACCTTGTTCTTTAGCTGAACACATAAAAGCAAAGTGGCTTGCTTCCTTAATCTCACTTCATGCCATTGCCTTCTGATGAGAGAATCCTCTTGGTACCTCTGATTTGTCATTGAAGCGAAGGGAAGGGCTATGCACACTGCTTGCTTCTATCTTCCACGGTGACTCTACCTTGACTAAGTTTCTCTTCCTATCTTTAGTCTTCTCCCTGGAGCATCTAGCACATCAGGACAGGAGGGATCTCAGCCCCACAGCTTCATTCTGGACCTGTTAACTGTAACTACTGATGTCATTTACAAGGATAAAACCTTAAAGCCAGGCCAAGGTAGACAAAGAAAGAACACTGAAGTAATTCCCTTTGGACAGCAGAGATTGGTGTTCAAGTTATTGAAAATCTGTGTAACTCATTTTCTCTTTTGTCATACTTTAAAAATCTATGAAGTTTGGCTGAGTGCAAACAATAAGCTTTTATTGTTGCTGCCCTTCTTCATAAATGTGTAATCTTCTGGGACCATCAGAAAAGCTTTGGTACAACAAATTAAAAGTCTCTAAACTTTCCTATGTCTCCTTGGACATTTTGTAGACCTGCAAATATCAAATAGTAATCAATATAATACTGCTCTAATATTTTAAGGCAAACCGGCAGTTCCTGAGCCAGGGAGCATAGCACAGCTATCTCATGGCAAGATGAGATTCCTGCTGGGTCACAGAGGAATAGTGCCCATCAGCTGGCATGGGCAAACCTGTGCACAAGAGCACCTGGGCTGCAGACTGCAGAGCCAGGTGGGTACAGCTTTGTGCACTGCTGATCAAGGCTCACAGGTACACTTGCTGTCCCATCAACCACTCCTGCATTTAGGCAGCAGTGTCTCTGTAAGGTGAAGTCAATGCTGTTCTGTAGGTAGTGGTGTTCTGTGATCTCCTGTTTCCTTCACACCTGTCCTTGAGTGCACATTTCCCTAAGAAGGAATATACAATAACAATAATATTGAGCCAACAAACTGACTTGAATATTTTCTCTCTCCTCATTGTTTTAGCATAGCAAGCTATTTTAGCAATAAGCTCTTAATATATCCTGTATTTTATCTTGGAGAGAATTGTTATTTTCTTTGGGGTGAGACACATGGCATTCAATTTGAGAACATTTGCTTTTTCATATCTTGTCGATGGAACCACCTTGTCAGTTTAACAGCTTCCACAAGGACTATTTGCATTTTCTCCCCAATTTAGTGACTCTGATCCTTGACACAAAAATAAATTTGAACCCAATGGCAAGCAGCAGATAAGGTGGGGCTGGAGTGGGCAAGGGTTTAGCATTCACTACCACCACCCAGTTCCTCTCTTGTTATTCAGGCAATCACAGTTCCCTGGTCATCTGAGAAGGTCAGCTGAGACCAGGGAGTCTGACCACATTTTAGCTGAGGAAACATCTTTTGCAAACTGCACCCATGTGCTACTGTGCCACCAGCTCCCTGGTGCAGGAACTGGGTTCTGTCTGCTGGGCCCTCACTCTTGATGAGGTGGCAAGCTGATGCATGCTCATTTGAGGAGCCAAGTGGCCCAATCCTTTGCTGAGGTGCTGGAAGTTTCATCTGCAAAAAATTTCCCTTAACTTCTAGTCTGTTTCCAGTGGCTGCTTTTTTTTTTTTTTTTTTTTTTTTTTTTAATAAGTGTACTTTTCTCTAGCATGGCCTGTTCCAGAGCCCATTTACATCAACATTAAAGCTTGCCACTGACCTAATGGCCTTTGGATCAGGTCCATAGTCGCCTTATCATCTTCCATATTATTGGCACACCTTTACCTTAGGTCTTGATTTCTGTGGAGCTCTTCAGGTCAAGCTCTATCTCATTGATGTGCTCAGACTTAAATTGATTCACAGAGAAACTGGCTGTTCTTCTAAAGAAGTGGTCATTTTTCTTAAGTAGCTTCTATTTTTAGATAAAACTCCTTGAGGCAGCAGCCAGTATTGGTGCCTGACTGGCAGGAGTTAGTGTGCCTTGTGACAGACCCCTTTGGGGCACATCACATGGGCAGCTGGAGCACTACCTGAGGATACCCCACCACTTCCACCAGCTCAGTAGCAGGAAAGTCTTAAGGTTTTTCATTGTGCTAATGAAGAAAATTAACAGGGTTCAAACTTGATTTAAGTTTTCAGCTGCTAAATAATGTTGCCTGTCTTTCTGAAAAGCTTCTAAGAGCATCTTTTTTTTTTTTTTCCACACACTTTGTTGCTTGAATGACAAATTTTTTAGGACTCTCTGTGTGTAATTGTAAGATTGGTTTAACTGTTTGGGTAAACTCCTTTAGCAGCTTTTGAGAACCTGGCATGCCCAGTTTCTGGAATTGTGAGCAGATCCCCTGCCAGGTGTGAGCTCAACAGAAAAGCTGCTGAGATTCATTCCTTCTCCTCTGAACTTTCTATTTTCTCACTTTTTTTCCTTTCAGCATTGCTGGGTGTGGAAGCACAGTGTTGTATCCATCAGCTGAATGCAATACAGCTACATGCACGGGGAAAGGGAGTAATCTCAGTTACAAAAAAAATACTTGTGCGAAACATAGACCTAATTCTCCTTGCACCACCCCTCTGCTCTGGAGGAGTTTCCAAGGCAGGGGCAGAGTTCTGTTAGGTGCAGACAGCTCCAGTTACTGCCAGACCACAGGATTTGGGGAGGCACCAGCTTGTGAAGCCTTAGGCTCCAGGTGGGTTTTGTGAGAGGTGGTTTGTGACCTGGGCACTGCCATCAGCTGCCCTATCCCCACAGTAGGAGATGGGAGCGAGGGTTGGTTCTGAAAGGCCAACACACTTAAAATTGAGAAACTAGAGAACTCATTGCTTATGGCAAACTTATAATTTGCTTTAATTTTTCTGAAAGCTAACAGTTTCTGTGAGAGTTGAGAGGATTAAATACATCTATATTCACAATTATGTTTTAAAAAAGGAATATTTTGTTCTTTGGCCCAAATCCAGAAGATGCTACTGGGGACTAAGGAGTGGGACTTTGGATTCCAAGTCAATTCTTCCATAACTGCAGCAACATTTCATTAAGTTCCTCACAACATTTGCTGTTGGCTGTTGGCAGAGAAGAGATGGCTATCTATGCCCAGAGCAACAGCTCCTTTGTTTTCTTTTAATCGTTTGTTCAATTAGTCTCTATAAAGCAGCATCAAAGAAAAAACAGTAGAATGGACAGTAAAACTGGTGACAGACTTTTAGCAGTGGCTGACCTTCTTGGAGATGAAGTCACAGCTCAAAGTGCCTGTGTGATACCGATGCATTTAGGCTATTTTGTTCAGCAGTGCCATCACTTGATTATTCTGTGGGAAATTTCAGAAATACAGTTGCTTTATAAGCCCAACTTATATGATGATAAATTTCCAAAAGCAAAAATGTGAATTTAAATTATTCGTATTCATGTGAGCGTGGTAGAGAATTTTGGAATCGCTGCAGCAAGTTATGGATGATGCATGAAATGAAAAAATCCCTGCCCAGTGCACAAGGAATACAAAAAGGGTTCTGCAGCCAGCACTGTGCTGTGCTGTGGGATGTGTGCTCTCTAGGGAGAGGTGTTTGTATTTTTGAAAAGCACCCAGCCATCAGCCTATGCACAAAAGTAAACAAATAACAGAATGAGAGAAAACAATTAGAAGTACCCCCTGCCATCTAGGAGCACCTACAAACCTAAGGCTGAGGCACTGTTTCCTGCAGCAAACTTTCCAGCCTCCCAGGGCTGCATGGATCCTGCACACATGGGGCAGGATCTCCTTCCCTGCAGAGTATCTGGAGCAGTAAAGATGTAAGGATGCACTGAAGCCAGTTTCAGCTGCTCAGATCTTTGTGGCATGAAAAGGAATGGGGCCAACCTTTGCTGGGTCTCAGCCTTGTTTGTTCTTCCTTGGCCTGAGAATGGCATGAGACAAATAGAAAAAAGGTGTGTTTGGGGCAACATGATCACATCCACATGCCCCGTGTGTGATGGTGTCTCATTTGCTTCCAGTCTGAGGCTGACTCTGTGAAATAGTGAGTGTCCAGGAAAAAAAACTGTCTGAAAAAATAGCTGCAGATATTATTTTCTAAGCCTACGTCTAGTGTTAGGATCTTCTCAGTCTTCTAGTCTGCAGGAAAATGGAATTTTTTTTTTTCTGGGACTGAAGTCAGCATTACTGTCTTCCAGAACTGAATTTTGTTTATTTAAGTGATTGCACTCTTAACTTAAATAGCTGATATCTGTAAACACTGAATATGATCTGACTTTGTCTTCCAGGAAAGTTCAGATTTCACATCTTTTCTAATTGCCTAATGAAATCTTGTGCATGTTTTTTGGCTGAATACTGATACATATGCTATATCCTTAAATAATTCCAATCTGTTAAACATGTGAAGTTCTTTAATATTAACTTACTGCATTGTATTTATTTGATAAATTTTGCACCATTTTAAGGCATCTGTATTTTGGGTTTCACATAGAGACCCTGTATGGACCTTCCCATCTCACATCTTCCTGTCTTAAGTTGGACAAGATGATCTTTGAAGATCCCTTCCAACTAGAACTGTTCTATTCTATTCTAATTAACATGTGGTCACCATGACATCAAATAACACTTAGGTTTTGCTTCTATTGATAGGTACTTGTCCAAAGCTTGTGTGTGTTTGACCTGTGCTCCTGAACTTTAATGCCTGTTTTCAGAGCTTGCTAATTCATTTCCAATCTTGCAATGCAATTTGTCGAGGACCTCCCACTGTGTAAATAGATTAAGTACTGTGACCAAAATCTAGGTTTTATAATAACCTTTGCCTTCAGTAGGCCTTTGCTTTCCAATATTCTGTTTATTAGGGTACTTCTTGAGCTTTTTCTTTCCTTCATAGATTGTGTTTAGAATGACTAATTTAGCAACGTATCACTGCCTTCTTGTCACTGTACCTCTGCTGAACGTAGGAGCATGAGTCCTTCCACTCTTACTGCAAATAAACTGGATAATTTTGCACAGAAGAATGAAAAAGGTCCCTCGTTTGCATTTTGATGGGCACTAATAGAGATACGGCCTTGGTCTTGTAAACCCACAATCCAGGTTTCTTTATAAAGCCAGAGGACTACCACTGAGATTTTAATCAATATTAAAAACACAATAAGAGTTAGAAACTAGAGAACATAGATTTAGGCTGAAGTATATGAGCAGTGAGCAGCAGCAAGCAGCTACCCATGTATTACATTTATAATTAGCTGTGCTTCATTCTCTTATTGCTTGCTAATGTTTTCTTTTATGAAGAACAGATTTTACTACTTCTGCAAATATCCAGACCCATTCCCACATCTTTACTTTACCTATCTTGTATATCACAAAGTGTGTGCCTTAGCCCATGTCCTCAAGTTTCCAATTTCTGTGGATCAGGTGCACTCTTCTGGTTAATAATGTCATCTGGAAATTGATTTTATAGCCTATTCTGGCATAGTGTGTACTACTGTGGTCATTAGCCCATATAAAAACTTTCTGAAGCTATTGCAAAAAGGGAGCCAGAGATTTAGGTTAAAAGCAGTATCTCATCCCTTTTGCAGAGAGATGAACCAAGTCTACCAGCTTTAGACTGCTTTTGTCTTTTAACTGGAGACCTATAGCTTTATACTTTCTCTTTTGGCATTTCAAGGTGATGTTTTCTAGCTGTGTCTGTTCCCTCATGCTTTTTCTTGGGAGGCATCCTGCTGGGCATGGGCATATCACGGACAGAGAGATCTGCTTGTCATCATTTGGGTTGGAAATACTGCAGAAGGTGCTGCACTCACCTGAGCTTGTTCTTGGGAGTTGGTGGCACTGAACATGTGTCTGGCATCTGCAGAATGGGCTCATACAGTGCTGTGCAACACCTGTGGGACTGATCAGTTCAGCGTGGCTCCTGTGCTGACATTTTTCTGTTGCTCTGTGTCTGTAGAGGCAGACAACCAACTCTGATGACACCCTTCACACTTCTCCTGTTGTGGCCAGGTCCTACCAGCTGTGTCCAGATGCAAGGAATTCAACTGGGTTCACTGGTTTCGTGTTTGCTGCTGGTCTGACATGCTGCTACTGGTTGTGTGAGACAAGGCAGGGATTTATTGTGTGGCACAGCCAGCCTGTAGCAGCTCTCTGGCTGCTTTAGCTTGTCACACAGGACCCTTCCTTCACATAGGATCACCCCTATAAAAGCTGCCTTTCCTCTCCTTAGCAACTTTTACAGTGCTGAGCCCAGCACTGATGCTGGCAAAGCAGCCACAGCCAAGCAGCATCAGGTACCTCCTGCCACAGCACATGCAGAGGGTGCTAGTGAAGTGCCACAGATGCATGGGTCACTCCAATAAATGTGTCCTTCTAATCATCAGCATCTGTGCCATGAAATTTCTTCCTTAAAAAGGAAGAATTATCTCCTTGACTTGTTTTGCCCCCACTCTGTGCAGGAGTGAATTGCCTGTACCTCTGCCCACTGCATGTGTTTCAGCACAGTTTGCACTGGCTCTGTTCTTAGGGAACTCAGAGCTTCTGAGGATTAGTTAGGGGAGCAGCCATGTCATAGCAATTCATTTTTATAGGTCTATGAAAATTCAATCCATGAAATAGTTACTTAGAAAGTCTCCAATTACCAACTGAATTTATTTTGCAAAAAGTTACATTTGTTCTTCTCAGCAAGAGGAAAAAAAATAAGTAATTCAAATCATTTTGAAGTTCCATTTCTTCATTCATTAGAAGACTTAGCTTGCAAAATCCTAATTAAAAAGAACATTTTGTGTTAATGAAAATGTTATAATTTTTTACCTTATTAAGTTAAATTTTTTTCCAGAGCATTCAGCAAGAAGAGGTCTCCTTAACAGCTTTGTCTGTGTTTATATTCTTTGATTGCAAAATTTGTGAGACAAAAGAGAGTTAAACTCATTTTGAGTTGCCCTCCAGTTAACTGCTCGGTTGAAAAATGACCTTCATAACTAAGTCTCCTGCCTTTCCATCGATATCAAGGAGTTACAACTCTAACCTACAGTTGAGGAGGTGGCTTCACTCTGGTAAACCATCAGAAATTGCATGAGCACCCCGTGGAGTGTAGATATTTATAGATATCTAAGAGAAGTACAGATAACTGAATAATGTGAATCTGAATTCTGAAACAGCCTAGGGCTTTTCTGCTGGCTTTCAAGTTCAGCATCCTCTTGCATGACATTTAGCCATTAAAAGCTGAAGTGTATTTCAGTACCTAATAATTCTGCATCAGACACAATAATATTGCACACTAGAGATCATAGGAGGTGCACATAGGTTCCTACTATGGTACAACACTGAGAATGACTACACTTTTTGGATTCTTAAAAATAGCTGTTATATATGCTTTCTGCTTATTATTTTCTTTTCCCTGATATTTTAGCAGTCAGCTTTCATGCACACAAACTAAGTGCTGAGATGGCATGCTCAAATTTTCCAATAGGACGTGCACTTCAAAGTGTGGGTCAGAGCTGCTCAGAGCTAACATTTGCAGATCAAACTTCAGATATGAAGTGTCAGGGGAAAGCACTGGAGACTCCTCACCATCAACCTGTACTGGGAAAGAATTACACTATAAAATTGAGTGTAATTTAAAGTAATGATCAAATCTGAGGAAATAGCAATCTGTATGCAGACACTCCACAAACTGAAAAGAAGCTAAATTCATTCAGTGAATTATTTGCTGCCAATTATTCTCTCAGCTCTAATATTCAGTTTTAAATATTTAGTTAGAACCTCTTTCATCCTAGAATTTTAGTTTTCATTTAACATCATGAATGACTATATTCAACACATGTTATTTTCATTACCTCTCCTTTGAATTCACTTTCATAGTTACATGAATTGCCTGCTCTCCATTTTGGTAGATTTTTGGACAACACATAAGCCTTTTCTCAGTGAATTTTGGTAGTTGTCTGAGTACTTCTTTGATCTGAAAGTGACCCTGCCGTGTTGAAATGTGGACTTGGCTAACTTCATGGCAGGACACTTGGAGAATTACAAGATGGCTGTAAAGATGCACTAACCCTTTTCAGGACCTAAATTAAGCTTTAAATCAAAGCTAACTAGAATGCCACCAAAGCTTTTCCATTAAGACTGGCTTACACACCCTTGCACTGTGATGCACAGAAAACATCATAAATTTTGGACCTGGGCTGAAACCCTGAAGTTCTGCCTTTACTTTCTAAGTTCATGAAATGCTTCTTCACTATCATTGAGCAATCCAGTATTTGTGTGAATTGGTTTGTGAGTGTGAGGGCAGATGCTGACCTAGAAGTCATCTGGCACTAGACAATTATCACTAGCAGCTGAACTCAGCTCTAGTCCATCCTTTCAGTTATCATTGTGTAGGAAGTGCCATGCCACCATTTTAAGGCAAAAAAAGATGTAAGCATTCCAGGAGTCACCTTCTGTTAGAACAAGACCTTCTTTGTAACTGAAGCATACAGAGCACTGCAGCTTGAGAACACTGGCTGAAGGTGGTAGGACTCTGGAGACCTAGAGGGTTGATTGCAAAGTTGACTCCCTCTTACCCATAGGGTTTTAATCCCCTCTTGGCTTTGCCCCCCATGGCTCTTGCATTAAGTGAAATGTTTAAATGTGGAAGAATGTGACATTTTAATAAAACAGCTGGTGGGATCTATGAATTTTCTGAAAAGTCTGGGGTCAGTTCCTATGTCATGACACTTGTGGGCTGCAGCAGACATGTACTTTTGCTTTCCAGCTGAGGGGGGAAGAAGGATTTCCATTGAAAAGGCATAGCTCAAAATCCATTACTCTATCCTTAATATAATACAGAATTGTGTCTCAGCAGCATGCTGGCTTCTGAGCTAGGAAGTAAAGGAAGAGTTTTCTCCTGAAAACCCACAAGGCAGCAAGAGTGTGCATAAGGTAGCCTCTGGAACATCCCTTATCCAGCAGACTTACAAATGGATCCCCCCTTCCCACCCCCAGCTCTCCACTCTCTGCTCATATAAATATTTAAATAATTATTTTTTAGAGCTCTGGGAAAACTATCAATTGCCTCTGTCAGAACCTGTTCTATTAGCTGAGCAACTTTCTGCCATTATAGCAGCTTTTCACCACTTTCTATTTCATTAGCATTCATTTTCTCTAGACATATGACACACTACCCACTGGAAATGTAGGCATCTGGGAACATAAAGCTAAAAGCTGAGGTTTGCTTCAGTGCTTGCCAGCCCACAGAATTTTATTACCTAACCTGCCTTTACCTAAATCACAGAAAAATGACAAACCTTTTGATGCATGTAAAAAACCCCCTGAAACAGAGTTAAACTGCAAGCTTGACTGATGCAAACTGACATAAAGCATCACAATGGTGCACATCAGAGACAGATGTTTTCTCCAACTCCAGTTTAGTTGCATTTTTGCAGAGTGCACTACTGATTTGTTAAACGTACTGCTTGTAAAAAGATTTGGGTCTGGAGTTCCAACTCAAATCTCCACAAGTACTTGGCAAGCTGATGGTATTACTCTCACAGGTGGAAATGGGTAATGCAAATTTTAGAAGCAGCACATCTGTTGTTTCAGCTAATCGGGTGCAAGTTCTACAGAAATGACCACACTAGCAACCTCAGTGTCACAACTGGAGGGACACAAATCAACAACACTCTGGATGCTAATGTGAAGAAATTTTAAAATTTGAGCTGCAGATTCTCACATACCTGCCTGATGTTAGCTGCTGCTCACGGAAAGTCTGATAAAATATCCCAGCACCAGAGAGTTCCTCAGCTGAAGGACTGTGGTGGGAGGCAGCGCCAGACTCATTCCCAGAGAAGTGTAAAAAGAAAAGAGCTTGGTATGTTTTCAGTAGAACATGGTCCTGGCAAGTATGAAATACATTCATATGGCTAAATATCCTAACTGGCTGTTGCTTCCCATGCAACAGTTCCTGAAAGGAAGTGAAGTCACTGACTAAGTCATTGATTGTGGTGGGCAAATCACAGGCATTACTTCTGTTCATACTGTCTGCCAAAAAGAAATCAGCTGTTGGAGGTCTCAGTGTGTTTCTTGTTACTTAAGAAACAAGAAGAAACAGCATAGTGACTGACCCCAAATCTCTGTGAGTTAGGTTCAAGTCTGCTGGCTCGCTGGATGAAATTGCCTGTCCCTGGAGCCATGCTTCTCTCTTGGTTTAGATCTGAAGAACATCCCTTGTGGTCAGTTATCAGTTCATTTGTTTTTCTTTCTCTTGCAAAACTCAGTTGGGAAACGAAAGGAGAAGTTGGACAGTTTCATGGTCACCTTAAATCCCCTCTTTTGTGACATGTTACAGCCTATAGAGAGGGAAATACTTGTCAGCTGTTTACCCTGAACAGTCCCTCTTGTAGCCTGAACATAAACACTTCAGAAACTTTAGATACAGAGTGTTAGAGTGTTAGATACAAAGTGATACAGTCTTAGGATGTGGTGTGGTGTTTGGGGTGGGTTTTTTTAATTTTTGGTTTGGTTTGTTTGTTTGTTTTTTCTTTTTTTTTTTTTTTTTTTTTTTTTTTTTTTCCCCACATGTTGCCCTCATGAATTACAGGGAAATTGAAGATCTGTTGCCTGCATTCAACTTGTTAGGACAACAAACCAACTATTACACTCTGTATCTAGAACAAGCCTACGCAAACTTATTAACCCAAACTCTGACACTACCTGTTTTATCCAGCTCCACCCATAGCTGCCCAGCATCTCTTACAGAGAGCTCTAAGCTTGCTAAAACCCTGTGAATACTAATGGATGTTAGCTCATGCTATACTCAGCTTCCTGGTGGAAATCTGAGACATTTCCTGTTTAGTTTTGCATCATCTGCTGAAGGAAAAAGTATCCCCAAGTTCTTTTTGTCTTACTTGCATCCTATCAGCTGGCCAGCATTTTACTCTGCAGATGCTTAACCTGTCATTGTATGCAAATGTATCAGTATCTTGTTTCATGTAAGTAGCTTTAGACCCAATGAATTGAACTTAACTGGCATTAGAACTTCTCACTTAGGAGACTACATTAGACACTTAAATTTATTACTATTCAGAAAAGCAGAGATGCTTTAGCAAGTGATAAAATTAAGCATGTACTCCAATAATAAAGTCTTTCCTGAGCAGGGCCTGAAAAATTATCTTTCAATGTGTAGCTGTACCCTTGTGTCAAACCTTGAATTTGGCACACAGTCTTACATCATTTTCAGGATAAGAAGATGACTTTTTAATCTCTTTTTAATTCTGTATCTGGAAAATGGCTTTGTTAACCTCTACTTACTAAGCAATAATATAGCTGATGAGCTCTGTGGTCCTGCTTACTTTCTGTTGCTCTCCTGCACAAGTATGATAACCTCTGAAGAAACTCCTTGTTCTAGGCCTAGATAGACTGATAAAAGACTGATTTTAACTGTTAATCTAATAGTTTACAGACAGCAGTATTTAAATCACTGTTCATTCTTCGTTCTCCATAAGGTAGTTTAGACATGATATGTGATCTTAAAAAAATGCAGACATCTTTATCAAAACTTACATCTCCAAGGAATACCCATCCCAGCCAGAGTTATCTTTCTCCTGAGTCCTAAGCAGTGCAGTGAAATCTGAGCACCAGGACCATTCAAATCTATAAGCACATGATCATATAGCATGAGAGTCAAATATAAAGTAGCCTACAAGAAGCTGTGGAAGGATGTACCATTGCCTAATGACTGTGGCATTCTCATTACTGAATAACCAAAATGTCAGAGGAATTCAGTGGCAATATAGTCAAAGTAATGCCCTCTGAAAAATCAGAGCCCTGACAATATCTACGTAGCAAACTGCGTAAGATTGAGCAAGAGCAAATAAGTTTTTATAATTCTGTAGGAATATTGTAGAGTAACAGTGATTAGCTCTATAAAAATAGCTACCTATTGCTCAGCAGCAGCTGGGAAAGCAGGGAGAATTTTACGAATTATTAAACAAAGGGTAGAAAACAGAGAATATATTCCACAGCATAAATTGGTGGCATAGCCATGTCTCAGTAGCTCTCTGTAGGTTTCTTCTCCCATCTCAGAGGGATACAAGTAGAAATCAGTGGAGTGATCATGGCCCAGTATGCTGCCTCTTCCTTTTGATTCAGGCAGGCCTGTATGGATGTATGATTGGTGAAATAGCAGCGAATTCTTCTGCTTTGAAGTCATGTGAGATGCCTCCAGTCAGCAGCTCAACAACACCTCCTGCATTGTGTGGGCAGAGTTGGGCTTTTGTGCAAGCTCAGCCTCCCATGCTCCACAAGCTTCCTCAGTCTCCCACTGGCAATGGCAGCAGCTCCCTCACCTGGAAACATTCAGTGAGAAATGGCAGGCACAGAAACACAGTATTGTACAGAAACACAGTATTTTCCACCAGTCACTCCTGAACAGGCTGAGTCAATCCCTGTGGATTCTATGGGGACAGCAGCTGATGGACTGATTTACTCCAGTGCAGGGCAAAGGCTCCATCTGGCTCAGGGAGCCTTTGCCCTCATTTCATTTCCTAACCCCCATTTTCATCAGTAAGGAAGGCAGACCAGAAAAGGCTGCAGGGTTGTTTAAAGGTACCTGTTCTGGATGCAAGGAAAGTGTTTAAACTTTTGGGTTTGAGAAGCTGAGATGGCATAATGTAGTTTTTACATTCTTTCCTAAGAGCTGGCCACCATCAGAGAGCAGATACTGTGCTAATTGGATTTCCTGTTTGATCTAGCATGGCAGTTCTTCTGCCGTTAGCAACAAAGGAGGAATCAGTTTCTTAGATTTCCAGTGCATGTTTATGCAGTCCGTTGACATGTTCTTCATCTGCTGTCTCATTATTTTGTTTCCAAAGCAGGGCAGCTCTGTGGTTAAAGATACACAGGAATTCCTATGTCTCTCAGAAGGTTTATGATGCAGCGTGGTGCTGTGTTGCTTTGGTTCAGTCACCTGTGTCTCGACCCAGTTCCTTTCTAAATTGACAGGAGTGTTTTCTGGGATATGAAAAAGCCTAGTTCTTTGGTCTGCTTCAAAACAGTGGAAGTGAGCCCAACCCTTTCAAATGGTCTAGGCCAGCACCCCCAAACTGGGCAATGGTGGCTCCAGAAGTCTTTGTGGCGACATTATGAGGTTTAATTAATTGAATGGAATTAATGGAAAGGAGTTTAAAAGGAAGATGAGATGTGAGTACAATGATCGTGTGGAAGAATCTTTTAGTTTAATGTTGAACTAAAAGGGTCTCAAATGTACTCATGCTCTTGAAACAAAGCTCAAGGGTTAAAATGACCTAGTTGAACATCAACTAATACACTCCAATATGCAGTAAAGCAGGTAGATTATTTTTTAAACAGTGCTATTCTGCTAAGCAATGCACTTGTGCTCTGTGATAGACTGGTTAAAGCTGTAAATGTCATTGTTAAAATTAGTATCTTTAACAGCTAATATCTATTAAAACGAAGCACTTAGATACCAGAAAAGGCATTTTTAAAGTGCTGGGTCCCTAAATTATTTTTGTATAATCAAAATGAGAGTCATAGGCATCAGGTGGCACACTGGGTTAACATGTTACTCTTCTGGTTATAAGATTTACCACCATATCTTACAAATACAAGTGATCTGAGAGTGCTGTTCTTCAGGTCATCCAGCATATTTGTTTTAAAACATATTTTAATGCAATTGACTGTGATTTACAAGGGAAAAATTTTGCTTGCTGCTACCACACTTTGAGTAGGAGTAAGTTAGGACTTTTTCACAGTTTGTATTGTTCCCTTGATGAGATGACAAAGGGATAAACCATCCCTTTTTATAGCTCCATTTTCTTCTGACAACATCTTGTGACACAGCTACAAGCAGGAGTTGTAAAAGGTTAAACTCAGCACATTTGAATAAGGCATTTCAAGGCAAAAATAGGGAATAGGTATGTGCCTACTTGCCCAGGTAGGTGCAGAGGGAAAGTGAGCTATATAGAAGTATGTAGCAGTATATTTTAATTGAAACTATCTAAACAGCTTTTCAAGGTGTGTTCGCTTAAACTTACCTGGGTTCAATGGAATATTTTTGATGTTTGGTGAAGACTCAAAATCTCTTGGTGCCTAAAATATAATATTCTGAATCAGCTGGACTTCTCAATTCTGTTTGAGTTGCCCAAAAAGACAGCCCTATTCTCAGGCCATTCATATCACTAATGCTTTTCATGTCCTTGCTTGGAAGCAACTTATCACCAATGTGTACCTACCAGCTGCTTGCCTCTGCTTGCTGTGTTGTACCCAGCATCTGATAAATAGCACTCCCAGGCAGGAGCCCCTGCCTTGCCCTGAGCTTCTGAGTTGGTGGTGGATGGAAGGCAGAACACAACACATGCTGGGGGGTGAGGGGTGTTGATATCTTCCTGAAAGGGTCTGAAGAAAAATCTGCCTTTTGAATCTCAGTCTGTTTCCAAAATGTCAAAATGGTACAAAATGCCATCAATGCAGTTGCTAGGTTGAACCACAGGACTATGTGTCACCATCTTGTTCTTAAAAATTTGTACGTTTGTCTTAAAAAGCAAAGATAATACTCCATTATCATATCATACTTGATATCATATCATATAAGTGAGATACAGTCTCCAAAATTTCTTCAGCAATATCAGTATGAGGGAATGCTTTGTATATTTCCTCCCTGAGTAATTTCTTAATTCCTGAGTCCCCAAAAACCTTACTTTGAGAAACATCAACTGTTAGCAACTTTAGAGAAAGTCTCTTATGTATGGATTGATAATAAATCCTTAAAGCAGTCTGTGGATGTGATGCCACACAATGCAGAACCTGTCTTTCAGCGCACTCAGTTTTTTTATTGTAACCTTGCCTGCAAATGTCAGGCTGCTACCATTTTGTCTTTCAGTACAGATGGAATGTGTTAAAAAAAAAAGATTTTTTTTCTGCTTCATTTCCATGACGAATTATTTGTTTTTGTGAATTCTGTGTTTTTGAAGACAAGCAGAAGTGTCATGATTTTGTTGAGCAGAACCTTAACAAAAGCTGAGTGCCAGAAGGCAACCGCTGTCCAGCTGAACTCTCTTTGTCTCCCAGTGCTGCATGTGTGTGCACACACTAAGAGAGGTTATTCTTGTTTTGGCATGCAGTGATCCAGAATTTTCTTTTGTGCATCCTCCTCCCCAGGATGGTGTGATGATGCCAGCACTGTGATAAGTAGATAACATCTTGACATGCAGCATCAGATTTTAGAGACCAAGCAGCAACTTCCCAACCAATAGCAAGGTTAGTTTGACTGAAGTTTGTCCTGTCATTTTCCATAAAAATCTCACCCATAGCCTTTTTGAACACTTGTATCTGAGATGGCAGGTAACTGTCTGCTTTGTTGGATTCTGCCAAAGACCAGTGCAAAGTGACCCTGCTGAACAAGGGAGTCCAGCTTTCTGCACATGACTCTCCCTAGGTAAAAGCTATCCAGCCCTATGTAAAACAGGCAATTCCTGCCATAGAGCCATTAAGTATACTCATAATTCTCACAAATTAAGATGAAATATCAGTTAAATGATTACTATTTCACAGTAAAATTGATTTTTTTTTCAGGATACTGTGATAAGGCATGGGGGTAACTAATAGTACCACTGCCCTTTTTTCTGGCAAAAGCTGGAGTGCAGAGTATGTCAGGTTGTCTTTTCCACACACATAAAATAAAAAAGACAAGTCTTTTTAAGAATTAAGTTTAGCTGTCAGCGTAGCAGTGGCACTTCTGGGTATGTTCATAAAGATGAACACAGTCACAGTGCATTACATTAATTCAAATTGTAAGAATAATTTATTTTCCTATAAATACCACATCAAATTATACATTTAGACACCACTTGGCTGTATTTTAGAGCTCTAAATAAGTGGCAGCCCACGTCCCATTTTTTTATGCACCCATTTGAGTGAGTCAGAATAAGTTTTCTAGCTAATATAAACTATTTGTATTTCACATTCTTAATTGATGCTTTTAATTACTCTTCATATACTTTAATAGTTTTCATATAGAAAACTGCTTTCCATGCAGTAAGCCGAGTCTCCAATCTGCAGCAAAACTTGCTTGTGTCAGGTTTTTGCCAGACTTTGTCTACCAGCCCCAAATACTAAATTACATTGGCACTCTTACAGTAATCAAGGGAATAATTGTGAAGGCAAAGTTTGTTGTAAGGAAACCAAATTAGGAGGGGAAAACAACAACGCTTAACAAAAATATTTAGTATGAACTAATCTTTTTGGTCTTTGTCCTCCTACAATAAGGACTGTTTAACCATGTAGTATAATTATTTAAAACATACTGTAATTTATCCTATGTAGGTTAGACTCCTGCTTTATTAGAATGCTAAAATGCCAGTCTTCAAAGAATACTCAAATTAAAGCTCTGTCTTGCTGTTTACAGTGCTGGGGTCAGATCCCTGATATCTGCCAGGTTTAAGCAAAGCAGCCATAAACCCCATTTAGTTAGTTTAAAAGTTAATGGCTTTTGAAGTCCACAGGGGTCTTTTCACTGCCTCCTGAAGTTGCTCATCAGGCTACTGCAGAGTCAGGCATCTCCCCTGTTCCAGCTCATGTTGGTCACTTCCAAATCCCCCTTGGTGTTCAGCAGGAGCAGGGATGGTCCCCCTGAAGCACTGCAGTGCTGGCTGGGTGTCTGTAATTTTTTCTGAAATTGTGCTTCCAGTCCAGGTTGCTCTCTGCCTTTGGCACAGAGGTGAGGCTAAAACTTCTCTTCAGAAACAGTAAAATAGAGAGTTGATAGCCTGAGTGCAGTGGAGGGGTCTGACACTGGAACCCATGTGTATTCCTGTCAGTGACTAAACCTTTGTTTCTGCTTTCCCCAAGCCTCTGGCACATCATGGGTCTTCCTCCTCTGCCTCCTGTTACTTCTCTGCTCTATGCCAAAGAGATTCAACACACCTTTAAAGTTTTTTACAGTGTGTTCTTCCAATGCAGCTGGAATTAGCCTAAGCTTCTGCTGGTATCAGAGAGGGTAAAAATCCTACTCCGGATTGATAAAACATGAGACCCTTTGGGTAGTCTCACGTGGCATTTCTGCCAGCCACAGGAGTCGAGTTGGGAGGCATTGGTGCACTTTGTAGTGGTCAGCCTTTTGTGATTCTGTCCCAGGGCCTGAAATAGAGGATGGAGAAGGGTCCTATAGCTCCAGGTCTTGGAAACAAGGGATTTCATGAAAGTCTTTGTGTGAACATATAAAATAAATTAAAAGGCCCAAGGAGCTCAGAAGACAGAAACTAAAGGAAGAAAGCCATTGTATTATTATTTTTATAT
Organism: Phaethornis superciliosus; assembly: GCA_023637945.1. Lineage (NCBI taxonomy): Eukaryota > Metazoa > Chordata > Aves > Apodiformes > Trochilidae > Phaethornis > Phaethornis superciliosus. The sequence continues at coordinate 9,708,768 of JAJQWJ010000017.1, forward strand.
TTTTTATTATTATAAAGTTACAATAATTTTAAAGGCAATTTCATGGTTTTTTGTGAAACCTCAATCGGCAACTTTGGACCATGCATGGTTTGTAATGCTCCATTTTGGAAAATTCACAAGTACTCAGATGATAATGTGGATAAATTTCAACTATTTTCAGAAAAAAACCCTCCCTGCTCAGGCTTTTTAAAAATATTGCTATTACCTCTTCGTCTTGGCCAGGCCAAATATACAATGAAAATAGCCTTTATTTCTGTCTTGTGATGCTTAAGCTTCCTATCCAATCCAAAGAAGTACAGGAAAATAAACAAACAGAAAAGGGATCAAATTTAAATGCACAGCATGCTTGCAGCTTTGGGTCTGTTTTCTCTGTGTTGCACTTCTAAATGTAAAAAGCCTGCTTCCCACCCAGCTGGGGGGTATAGCCAAGAGGAGAACCAAAATGGGGATACTCTGCTTTCTATCTCTTGCACAGATTTTATTGCGTGTTTGTTCTTTCATTGTTGTTTTCTTTAGTCTAAAATAAAGATAAACTAGACAGAGAGCAAAGTGGCCAGGCGCCACTGCACAATTATAATTAATTCACTGTTAATGTTTCAGACATTGTTGCAGCGTACATTGGAACTGCTGGGGCGGGGTGAGATTAGTTTGAGCTATTCATGTACATACTACAGGAGAGTCACATTAAATACCCACTCTAATTAATGTTTTCAAAATGAGCACCAAAGGGATTAGTATGACTTGCCACTTACAGAAAAGTTGGTTTGTACTTCTGCTTCCCAAGTTCACGGTGTGTTCTCACCTCCAAAGGTGGGGATTTGAGCACATACCATGCCATGACCTCAGAGTAGAAATGTGCAGAGCTCATTTTTAAACACTGCTCCTCCAGATTATGTCACCAGCTTGGAAAGAAAAATACAACCAAGCTAAGACTCAAATCTGAGTATTTGAGTATTCATGTTCCCATCTGGTCTGCAGAAGTTGCTGAAGCTGAAGCTTCATTTTGTCAAGAGCAAAAGGGTTCAAGAACCCAAAAGATCAAGTTTACAGTGTTTTAAGCAAAACTGTAGAAATGAAGGCTGGTTTCTGCCCAAAGCTTGGAAATATCCAGGATATATTAGATCCAAGAGCATTTAATGTAAAGCAGAGAACGAGGTAGATTTTGTCATTCCAGAAATATCTCTATTCATCATTTTTCTGCTGTCAGTATTTCCTGGGGGAGAGGAAAGCCATGAACATTGTGATCAGATATGCAATGATATGTGCTGTTTATTACAAACCTTCTCAATGTTAACTGAGTCTTCCTGCAAGTCGAGTCTCATTTTTCAGTCTGAGCCTCCAGTGCTACCCCTTTGGGCTGTGTCTAACTCCAAAACCAGGTATTTCAGCTGTGTATCTGAGGTGTAAAATAGCCCTTTGCACATGCAGTCTGAAGCCAGCTGAAAGTGTTCCTCTGCTGGCTGGATTTTATCTACCAGATACTGAGCTGCTTAGTGAGGAAGAAGTGGTCATCATGTAATTGAAACTCCTATCAGCTGAGCTTTTAGGAGAATTTATAACCTGCAAAAATATTCCCATAACAAATCTTTTTTTTTGTCTTTTCTCATAATCCCCCTTAAGGAATAACCTGACCCCCATCAGTAAAAGGAATATTTGGGTTTCAAAGCCAGGCAGAGGTTGATGTGTTTTGTCAATGTTTGGGGTGGCAGGGACTGCCATCACACCATTACATATATCCATAATATGACATTATTTATGCAAGGTGACAGAATCCACGATGAATTTCTGGTGAAACCTGGTCTTCTGTAGAACACTACTAGAGAACTTATCAATACTACATTTTTCATCATGGAGGTAACCTGAATATCCTTCTTTATTACCATCTGGGCTCCAGACAAAAACAGCCTGTATGATCCAACTGCAGCTCCCTTAGATCACCTAATAATATCCATGCTTTGGCTTAAAGAAAATGGCACAGAACTACCCTGTAAAAAGCCTAGAACACCTATGAGGCAACTTTCAGAAGAGGGGGGCACCCTTATACAACTCCTTGCACAATGCCCCCAGCAGGGCCAGTCATTGTATCTGTTTATTCATCAGTGTTTGTTCATGGTAACTTTCATTTCATTTAGGATTTGATTTGTTTACGAACTAATAAATATGATTTATAAAAAGTGCCTGTGGTTCACTAATTACTGCACATATGGCGTTTTCATTTTGTAAAACTGGCATTTGCTTTCTATTATGATTATGTCTCTGTTCACCAGTGCTAATTAGTTTGATTAGACAGATAATGTTAACCGTTATTAGGACTAGATTAGGGGAACTTTGCATGCAGGGGAATGCAGGGAAGAAGGGTACATCACCAGTGCAGAATAGGTCAGCAGCACATAGCTTGCTTCTCATTAAATATTTTAAAATGGCTTTTTGTTTTGTTTTTCCACATAGAAGAACTGAGAAGCATTCACATTTAGCTACTTACAAAAATCCAATTAAACACAGTTGTTTAGCATGAATTTGTTAATCAGAGTTAATCTTTCCAATGAATGCATAATTTGGAATCTGTGTCTAAAATGTTCAGTTAAGGATAAGCATATTACAGACAAATAAAACAAAAAATAAACCAAGATTCTCTTCCTTAGAATTGACTCTCAATATGGAGAAATATTGACTGTTTTGTGTTGATTGTCCTGCATGCTGAGGGACAGAAGTGAAATTGGATAAAGACTAAGAAATGCCATGTGAAAACCAATGCCACCTGGGGTGAGCTGTGTTTTTCCCAAGAGCCTCTGAAAATTGTTCAATAGTGTGATCTAAAACTCTTCAGAAAGGAACTAAAAATGAAGAAAAGCTCCTACTTATTATGTATTTTGGGATAAAATAATTACCTAAGTTGGCAGAAGTTTGATATTAATTTGTTTCTTCAAATGGATTCTCTATCCTAAAAAACAGAGGCACTTTTTCTTCACCAGTACTGTAGAAATTACCTTAGTGCACTAAGAATGTAGGATGTGAAATACTTGGGTTCAGGCAGTAAGGCACCCAATTTGTGATCCTTTGGAAATAGTCACTGAACAGTGTCAGACTTGATTTCATCCTTTCTCTCAGAAAGGAGACTGTTACTCAAATTAAGTAACTGTGATACTTGTTTCATTAAGATGGCCATTCATGTGACTTTGGATGGTCACCCTATTCATCTAGTTTCTATGCAATTAATTGGTTCAGTATGAGAGGCAAAATGGTGCCCAGTTATGGATGCATGGTCCTATTGCAGGAGGGTCTCTCCTTTCTGTATTAATGTGGCAATGTCATTCATGAGCAGCCCTTTTATTTTTTGTCTTTTTCCATTTTCAAAGCAATTTATAAGGGAACAGGAAAGTTCTTTCCCTTCTAAAAAGAATTGTGGGAATATTGAAAAAACCAGAAATCTGCTATTGAAGGGTGAACAAATAGAGAAGCAGTAAACTAGATTGTTGCAGTATTTACTCTCTTCTTGGCTCTTCTGGAGGATACCTCCTGCAATGCCTTTCAAAGAAAACCCCAGACAATTTAAATGTCAAAGTCTCAAATTTCAACATGCATCATTATTGTTGGAAGCATTTGCTCCAGGAAAAGTTTCAAAATTGCCATTTATGTATCCTAGAAGAATGTGAACAGGATGGCCAGATTCTGAGATGGTATAAATTGGCAGAAGTTCCTTATTTCAGTGCAGTCATCCTGTTTTACACCAACTGAAAATCTGGCCCTGGAGAATGAATAGTTATGCCAAGCCAGAGAGGTTTGAAAACCCTTTTTTTTTTTCTTTTTCTAATGAGAATGAATAAAGAAAGGCCCGGGATATGCTCTGTGCTGATGAACTCAAAGCCAAATATGACCCCCCTTGACCTTTATGCATTTAAGTTGAAAAAGGCCATTCTGATACATTCCAATGAAGCTTAAAATGCCTATATTTCAGTTCAAGCTCTCTTCTCAGTAGACTGTATGACCTGGCTTTTGTCTGTTACCCATTCACGTTGCCTGACTATGCTTCTTGTATCCCTTTGACTGTTTACTGTTTTTCTGCCTAATGTAACTGAAAGAGATAATTGAAATTATTTTGAGCTGTGTGTCAGGTGTGACTCTGACGATGTCTCCTGTGCTTAGTGCAGCTTTAGTGGCTCTAAACTCATTAAGTCTCCAGGAAATTTTCGATTACTGTGTTAACTATATCTTAATTAATGTTTTTATCTTAACTTTCACGCAAGCCTTTTTGAAGTTTTCTTTTATCACTATGTCTATCTCTAATATCACTGAATGAAGTATTTTTTTTCAACCTTTCTGTTTTCTTTTACCTTTTGAAGGTTTTGGATTCTTTTTCTTTTTTCCTTTTCCTTTTCCTTTTTTCCTTTTCCTTTTCCAAAATGAACTATTTACAGAAAATAATGCCTCATGCATGTTGAGAAGCAAATCACCACATATTCAGTGGGTGAAAGTACAGCCCCACTGGAATGAATGGACAGGAACTGCTGCTTTTTCAAATCTGCCTGAAAATTTGCAAAGTTACACCACTGACAGTCTGATCCAAAACAAAAAGGTATTTGGACTGTTTTTGTGTCTAGTGGGGCACATGTTTGCCTGTCTTCCTCCACTTGAAACAGCCACTCTACTGGCTGGATCCTGGAAAAAACAGAACCAGTGCAATCCCATCAAGCAGGCTGACAAGCCTTGAGTACAATTTCTCTAGATAGAATCACAAAGTAATAATTGTCTCTAATAATCTCTCAGTTACTTTATGAAATAATAATTTATAATAAAAACTGTTTTAGCAGACTGTCTATTTTTACCCTCTTCTCTTGAAGATTAAGTAAAACATCTATGTACTAGAACATTTTTGCAAAGATGGTGTAATGCTCCTACATAATAACATACCCAATCACAAGGATCTTTTTACAGATATATTGTAATTTCTGTTGATTAACACAGCTCAGTGACTCATTGGTGATGAATAATTTATTAATGGCCATAACCTAATACCCTATTCCTGTTGAGCCTGGCTGCACAGTCCTCAACAAACCTGGACCAGGAAATGTTCTTGTCCCACCCCTTGGCCACGTTTAGGTTTCCCTCCAGTGATCAAATGAGAAGGAACCCAACCCGACTGGAAAGATAAGACACAGACTCCTTCCAGTGTGAGGAGAATTGATAAGGAACAGATCGATACATGATTCTCTTCAGTGGGCAGCAAAGACCACAGTCTTAACAGTGGGACATCCTCTCTTTTTCTCCTTCTGCTAAATTGCAAAATTTCTGTAGTGGAAAGAGTGCAACGTAGCAATTAGGTGGTAGAAACCAAATGAAAACACAGTGGAAAAAAAAAAATTTATTGAACAAAGGGAAAGCAGTGTATTCTCTGATTTCATCTTTGGAAGAGGAACATGATTTTGATGACAATTTCAACAAAGTGGTACGTGGCCATGATTCCAGCCTAAACCAATAACATTTGGAAAAATTAAGGGCAGCTGGAATCATTGGGAAGTATCAGGCATCATTAAGAATTGGCAATGCTACCAACTGGAGTTGTATGAATGTCCAGTAGGCTCCTGACCATGAAAAACCACTCGGAGAAGCACAGCTACGCACAACAGCTCGTGTAAATAGGTGGAATTCTTTTAAAGCCCCTTTAGCTGCATTTCCATACTGCTTTCCTGAGAATTTCCCATCTCTTTTATTTCAGGTACTTCCTAGGTACTTTGAGCTGTCCCTGCTTCAGCTTTCCTGAAAGTGACAGAAGACAATGTAAGTGCAGATTATTTCTTTTCTTTGTAATGGTGAAATTAATTTTGCTTGGTATTGTGATGGGAACATCAGCATAAACACCACTGAAAGCTTGGTGAGAAACAGGTTAACCCCGTCTTTTGCCTTTGTTGCTTTCAGTGCAGATATTTGTTATTAAAATCAGGTTAAGCAAACTAAAGGTTTATTTCCCATAACCATTCCCAGACTCCTGTTCATTGTGAAAGAAAAAAAGTTTGATGACTGGGTTGATGGCATGAGTCAGGGAAGACATAAGTATTTATCATCCTTTAGTTGAAGCAAGCTACTTTCTAAACTTTGCCTTGGGCTTGTCCATGAGTTTTAGTCATTGTTTAATTGAGGGGAGTTGTTTAACTTTTGTAATATTTTTCCCTTAAGAAGGCAAAAGACTCCTAGGATTTACTTGTTATTACTTTATAGCAGCAACCATAGTGTGAGAGATGTTTCCCAATCAGCAAGTAAATTTATAGAAGGGTTTATGTGATGTTAAGCCTGCAGTACACAGTCTGGACTCAGAGATCCAAGGATGGTCTGGAAAGCCAAAGCCCAACCCTCACTCCAACAGTTTTGAGAAAGAGCTGCTCATAAGGCCATGACAGGCAGTTGTCTGATAATGCAAAATGGAGAAAAAAAAACCTTTATAAATACAAGCAATTTCTCTGCAGGCAGCATGGCAAAAGTGGGGCAAAAAAAAATTTGCATAAAAATGTAAAAATACGGGTGGATATGCAGTTAAATTTGAACGTGAAGATGCAGCATCCTTCTTTGCTCTGAACAACCTGCAACAGAAAAGAAAATGATACTTGGGGGTTTAGCAAGATTTTTGCATATTGTACTCTTATCCTCTGCATTATTTTTCCTCATCTACTTTGAAGTTATTTTCCAGGCAGTTTTAATTTTGCCCTTCACAAATGGTGTTGTGTGCACTGAGTCATGGGCTTGTGTTTTTAGAAAGGTTGTCAGTCACAGCTATTCTCATGCAGCAGTGATATGATTAGCTCTGTTTTTTTTGGTGTAAAGTATTAATTTAACCAAAGTTTGAACACAGTGAAAAAAGAAGTATCAGTGGATGAACATGCCAAGTTAAAAGCAGACATACTGTGTTGTGTGAATGGCTGGCTTCCTTTGGAGTTGTGGGAAAGGATGGAAAAAAAAAAAAAAAGAAACCCCACATGAGAGAGGTCCTTGGGCACTGATGTACATAACAATATGATACCAGCCCTTAGCCCAACCAGGGCCTGGGCTCTCTGTGAGCACAGGGTCCTCCACAGCTCAGTGGTCTCAGAAACCCCATCCTGGGATTCCCAGTCCCACATGGTCTTCCTGGAGTCTTTGCTGCAGGTCCATGTCTATGTCTGGTTTGGGGAGGCAGTAAGAGTGTGGTTTGTGGGTGTCTTCCCCAGGCTGTCACAGGCATGAGGGCTGCTGAAAAACAGAGTGGGAGAGTGGTGCTGCCCTGGTGAGCCCTGATTGCCATATCACTCTCTTGATGTGTCTCAGTGCTGCTTTTTTCTTTCACTGTCTCTCCTGTACCAGAAATTTGACTGGTAATCGACCAATATGAGCTGAAAAAGTGGTGTCAGCCTAAGCTGTGAATTGACCTGCTTTTGTCAGTTTGTCACAGTTTTATTGCTGCTTTAGCAAAATGTGTGTGAGTTAAAGCCCAGCACTTGCTGTCACCCAGAGAAAAACCTTGGCAGGCTGATGTCCTCAGGAATGGTTTCCAAATGCTGAGAGGCCAGAGGTTCTCTTTCTCCTCACCAGTTGGTTCAAACTTTCCATTTTCTCTCCAGCCAAAACAACCTGCAGGTCTATCACCTCGGTGTTTTCTCCACACCTCCAGTACTGCTTGGATTTGCAATGGTGCTCAATAAGATTTATTGAGAATAAAATCAAAATTGTGTCCTTTTCTAAAGGTGACTATATTAGGCTCACCTCTTTGTAAATGTTTAGTGTGTTATAGAAAAAATAGACTGAACTCTTTAAATCAAAAACATTTCAAATGTAGGAGATGAGGAATAAGAGAGAATTCCAAGGCATTTTATGAAAGACTCATTAAAAAAGCTAATTTAGTTTTCTGCACAGCAGCAAATGTATTAGACAGTTCACCCAAAAGAATGTGTTGATACCTCTTTTTTTTATACTGAGATTTCAAAATAAGCTTTTTGAACAAGCTGTGATATTTTATTTGGTTTTCTCAAGCTAAGAGTATTGCAATGTCACACTCTGTTTTCTTAATTGATTATAACTTTGCAGTACTCATATTGCAGAGCTTATGATGAATGAATAATATGTTGCCCAGTGCCTCTGCAGCTTGGCCCAAATTTTGGCTTAGAGTAACTTTTTCATATCTTTGCTGTTGCTTCTGATAAAGGAATAATTTCCAGCAGCTCAGGATGCTTGAAAATAGTCATGATCCAGACAGCATGTCTGAGTGACCCCACAAATAGCAAACAAGGGAATGCAGCTCAGCATGCATAAACAACCCTACAATAATAACTTAGTGTATGCAGTCCAGCAGGTGGGAAGAATCCTAGAACTAGGTTGCTAAATAAGCTGTTGAGGGTGTGATGGAAGTAACAAATCTGAGTTTTCTTACATGTTTTACATGTGTAGTTTTGTTTGGTTTGTTGTTTTTTTTTTTTAATTGTATTTTATTTATTGTGTAGATAACATTGCCTGGATTTGCAAACCTGTGTTATTTTTCATCAACAGAACCCAATCTGTTGCTAAAGTTGTTTTTCTGGAAGCTGTCCCTATCTCTCCAGCTCAGCCTTCTAACTCTTACCCATGCCTAAGTCATCTTGCACCTCACTGCTTTTCCAGCTGCTTCTCAGCTGAAATCATGAAATCTGTTTCCAACCAATAGCCTCAACCCCTGAGTATCCTAAGCAAGCCCTAGACATTATCAGCTTAACTTCTGAAAAGGGGTAAAGTAAAGCTCAGCGTGTGAGAGTCTCTAAAAATGATGAAAATGTTATTATTTCAAAATGTTATTCCCATGCGTTCAGGAAACAAAATGATGATCAGGTTGTGTAACTGTAAAAACACCTGCTTGAGTAGGTAGAGTAGGGTGGAAATAGGGAAAAAATAGAATTTAGGATTGAAAATGAATGCAAGATTAATTTGATGGAAGGAAAGAAATTAAAACTTCTGTAGGGAGATGTTTTGATGGGGCAGTGCAGCTCTGTGGACCAAGGGGCTGGGGACAGATACCCAGTGGTAGACAGTGCTGGTGATAGGGGTAAACTCTGGGGAAACTTTTCCTACCAGGCAATAGCCAGGTCCTCAGCCAAGGTCAATGTGCACAGCCTCATCCCCATCCTGATTTACAGCCCCGTGACCCAGGTGCAGCACACACACCCTGTCTCCTTCAGGAAGGAGGGCAGAGCTTCATTCCAAGCAAGTTCAGAAAAGTGGCAAGGGAATATTTCAGTTTAAACTATTAAAATTCTCCTAGCCTTGCCCTCAGTTCTTCTCCATCCTTATTTCCTTCATGTTCACTGCAGTATCATCTGGTCTGGAATGTTTGAATTTTTTTTTAGCAATCATAAGCAGAGATTTAATTGTGCAACAGCTCATTTCCCCAAGTATTATGTTTGGCCACAGGGCTGCTATCACACGGGGTGTCACCTTCCTTGGATATCACACCTCTGACCACCCTACCTGAGGGGCTTTTCCAGCCTCCTTGATGAGCCATAGTCCCTCGAGGATGCATGTAAAAAGGCTGTCAAGAATTAATATAAAATACTTAGTAATATAAAATCCTTAGTACCCCTCTAAGCCTCAAGAGAATGAATGCACGAGTCCAGGCCAAAAAGGAGACTGAGCAATAATTGTATGCAGGGTAGCAATTGTGTTTTAGATTGTCCCCTACTTATATCAAATCTTTACTTTTAGTTGAAGGGAAAATAATCCACAAATCTCTGGATTCCCCTCCCTCTACTCCCACTTGCACCAAGTTGAGTATTTAAGTCACCCTTCTTCACACTTCTTTTTGTCTGTCTGTCTGTCTCTCAAAATAAAAGGCAGGACCCATCCAGTCAAATGCAATGAAACAGGAAAATGCTCAAATGTTTTAATATCCTGGAGCTGCCCCTCGGCAGATAAAATGACTAAAATGAAATTTAAAGCACATCTGATTTACCTGTTGTTTGTGTGACTCAAATACCTATGTTTAATTTTGTCTATGGATTGGAAAAAGTTAATTTCAAGCCTTGTTTCTCTTGCTAGCAGCAACAACCTTTTAAACTGAGTATTACTGGTGAACCATATAAAGCTGGTTAAAAAAAATGCTTTTCAGTTCCACCATGCAGTTGTTCGGACGACAATTATGGCAGCTGAAGTTTAATCATAGTGTTTGATAGCTCATTTTCTCAATGTCAACACGAGGCACTGTTAAAAAAAATGAATTCTTTCATTTGATAAGCTGGCTCCAGAGCACTGGGCTCATTCAATAGGAAAACTCTTTCACAGGGCTGCAGCATGTATGGTTTTTCTCATTCCTTTTTTTTTTTTTTTTTCACCCTTTTTTTTTCCTTCTTTCTTTTTTTTCTTTTCTTTTTTTTTTTTTTTTTTTTCTCAAAGCCACCCAAGAAGAGATTAATCACAAGGGGGAAACTCAGCTTCACCCTCTAGCTGCAGGTCGCAATTTTTATTTGTATGGAATTGGCTTTTGGAAAGCTGAAGGCTGCCTGAGGGCAGGGACCTGATATAAGAAGAACCTGAGAATGAAGCAGCAGGGATTGATTAGCCTACTTCATATCCCACACTCCATAAGCACACTCCAACCGCAATCTAACACACCGCTGAGCTGAATAGACAAGAGAAATTGGATTCCTTCCTAATATTTAACCTTCAAGTCAGCTCTAACAGTTGTTGATATGTTGTTCTACCAGCAAGTAACAGTAGCTTTTTTATTCCGGCACCCACCCACACACACATATATATAATTTTATAAGTTATATGCTATATATTTACATATTTTCCATTTACAATCTGTTTCAGAGCATGGTTTACCTAATCCATTTCAGTAAAAGTTTCAGGGAAGAGCAAACTGACCAAACAATTATGCATAAAATTGTAGTGAGGGAAGGGAAGGAAACAGAAATAAAAAGTAGAAAAAACTCATTGTCTTTTTCATGCCTTTCAAGGTCTTTTTCACACAGCCATTTTTCTTTTACCTGTAATTTTCCCAGTTCATTAATTGTTGGAATTGTCTGGATTGTAACTACTGATATGGATGCTGCTGGCACTGACGATGTATAGGTTTCATTTTAGATTTCTGTATGTAAATCAGAGGTGCATTTTGGGAAATATTTGCTTCTGCTGGACTTTGCTAACCTGACAGAAAGTGCTGCTTTGTGATAAGGAGCAACCTGTGAAACCCAAACCATTCAGTGGGGCACAAGAGACCCGTGCTGAGGTTGCCCAGGACAGGGCACACGCAAGGGCTGATGCTGCTGGCAGCAGGGCAGCTCATTTCTTTGACCTCAGCAAGCCCCTTGGAAAAGCTCCCCTCTCAAGAATGAGAAAAAGGTCAGAAGATGATGCAAAAAGGTCAGATGATGATGCAGAATGGTCAGAAAATTATGATTACAGCAGGGTCTTTGTGGGCCTGAGGTCTCAGAGAAGGGCTCTGCCCCTGCAGCTTGTCAGTGGAGAGGGGTTTTGTTTAGGAGAGGCTGGTTCTGGAGGACAAAAGCCCTGGTTCATTAGCATCCCACTTCACCCAGGCCTGACCTCTCAGGGAGCTCCTGGTGAGCTCCAAGGATCCCTGGCACGGCTGCCTGGAGCTCTGCTGACCTCCCCATGCTACCTGAGCAGCTGGCACTTTGCCTTCCCAGGGCTGGGCTTGGAGACTGGCACATACCCTTGTGCTTATCAAGCTCTCCATGACCTCTGGCCACCTGGTTGCTTTGGCTTCCTAGTCCCCTTGAGGGTGGGGTTGTCAACCATTCTCTGGCACAATACCCACGTGCTTCTGTGTGTGTGTCAATGTGTGTGACATGCTCCCCAGGGGGGGTTCTCCAAAGGGGAATTTTCTAAAAACTCCTGTCCTAGGGAAAATTCACATTTCTGACTCTTCATTCATGTTTGGAATGAAAAGAAAATGAGAATATGAGATTTTTCTCAAAATGATCATTTTGATTCATGCTTAGCTGCACAACTTTTGTCTTCTTTGAGAGACTGAAGTACCTTTACAATGGTTTTTACAGTGCAATTTTGGGGGCCCTTTTGCTTCTGCCTGCCACCCCATAGCCAGGCTTGAACATTCCTGTGTGTGCTTGAGGAGCACTGGTGGTTCCTGTCCCTGAGTGCTGTGACATCTGTCTGCACAGCGTGGTCAGGGCTGCACAGAGGTGTCCTGGCCATGTGCTCTCACTGACTGCAGGGCAGCCCTTGCAGCCTAGCTCAAGAATTTCTGCAGGACACGTTGTTGTGGCTTGTCAGATGTGGCCAAAGAGGCTGACCATGGTGTGGCTGCCTTCTAATATTGACTTTTTTAGATGAAGTTAAGGGCAGCTTTTTTAGGCAGCACTGGGTTTCAATTAAGATGGGAACCAGAAGGAAAGCAGGACTGAGGTTGTCACAAAGACCCATCTTCTGCTTGATTGTCACAGGGGCATAGACATGTAGGTGGGAAGTTTGGGCTCAGCCATTTTGTCTGATTTCAGGGTAAGAGAGCATACCAAGTTCTTCTTTAATCTTTACAGAAAGCACCAGTGAGGAGTAATTGTGAAGCCTTCTCACAGTGCACTGTATAACTGGCCTAAATCTTCCAGAACTGGGCAGTATCAGTCTGCAACTTGTAGTGAAAAAAGGTTATCTTAATATATACAGCCTGCTGGGAGAATATGCTGCTGAAACAGCTATTGCTGCAAGCAAAGTGAAATTTTCATGTAAACATCTTCAAATATTTTTATGACCCATCAGCTTGAATTTTATAAGTCAATGTATGAGCAAATACACCAAGTTTCCCTCTTTGTTTGCATATCCTGCCTCTATGTAGTTTGAAGTTTTAATACTATGTGGACAAAATGCAACTCTACATCTGCTTGTGGCATATGTGGGCAGCACCATCTCCAAGATTCTTTTCATGTCCAGTTGAGCTCAGTAGCTTTGTGAAAAGGAACTTACAAGACCTGAGTTAGCTTCCCCATGCCCTAATTCTGACTTTTAATTTCCCATATAGACTTGAGATCCCCCGGATGTATTGCTATTTCATATTCAAAAGCAACAGCAGAAGAACTGCAGCCATCCCTCCCTGAGCAAGCAGACACACAGACACCACTCCCACCACTGGCAGCCCAGATGATCAGATGATAATTTTGTCCATGCCTTTCTGACCACAATGGTGTGAGTTTCCAACCTGTGGATTTGGAGACTTTAACTCACAGCAAAAAACCACATCCTAGAAAAAATTAGTAGAAAATTGCACCAGTATTTTGCACCAGGCTATTGAGTAACATAAGTTGGCATTAATGAGCCTGCTAGTTCTCCACCAGCTTCTCAGAGGATCCTGGATAAATCCTTCAAGCCCCTCATAGGACAGTATTTCCTTCAGCATTTAGTCTACAAAATCTATAGATCTGTCTATCTCAGGTAGCTATCCCAGGTCTTATCTCTCCAGGTTGAACAGATGCTTTAACACAAAGTTTTACCCTGATTGCTGGATATAATAGGACTATTACACAAAGCCAGGCCTTGTTCACCAGTTTGACTATTTCTGTCACTTTTTAGGGAAGAAAAGAGGTACAGGAATTTTTTTGGTTGTTTGTTTTAAAACATTTGTGACATTTGTGTTGCACATTTGATAAGTGACACAGCATTACAGCCTTCATGATAGAAAATAGAGATTTAGCAGTCTCAAAAAAAATGAGGGAGCAAGCTGATTTTGGTGTTTGAAAAATTATTATGTTTTGATAAGGCTGAAGTGATTTCATGGGATATGAAGGGTTTGGTTGAAAGGAAGCGCAGGGACTATAAACTAAAAAGTTACTTTTGTACTGTTAGATATTTTCATTTGCTGGAATTTTTGCTTCGTCTGAAATTTTGACTGTCTGATATGAAATTTTCCTGAGGAATTAGATCTGTGGCCTTTGATCTGCTCCAATGATACGGGTGGTGATTCACAGGGGCACCGATGGCAATAAACAAAGCAATTCCCTTTCCTGTGCATTGGAAGCAGCTTTACCATTGCACTGACTTTTTAAATGCAGTCATTGCGGGTGTGTGTGTGCATACACATTTTATATGTTCCTCTGCCTCTGGCTGGATTCTGCACATTCACAACAATCTGCTGCTACTAATGACTCCCTGTGCTGTGTTAGTGACACCTGCCAAGTAATTCAGGATCCTTCCCCCGTGAGCACGCGTGCCTGATGGCAAGTAGTTAAGACTGCAGGTTATAAAAAAAAGGACATTTTATTAAGCTGAAATATAAATATATGTTTGTGTGGTGATCCCAGCATATTCCAGTATGCTGGCAATCAAAGGGAGAGAGTGCTACATGGGGGCAGTGGAAGGAGAGTTCCTCCTGAAGTGCCCGAAAGACAATATTTTAGACATCTCCCACTTGTGATATATGTTATTATTAAGGTGGTGGCTGTAAATTTCATAACTGCTAGTCTCACCTGATATTTCTACCAACTTAATGAATACTATGGCAAATGTAAATAGCATTTCAGTAACACAAGTTTCAAGTTTGTCTTAAAAAGGAAAAAGCCCTCCTTTTTCCCTTAGCTCCTGCTCAGCTTGCATGCTGCAAAACCTCATCTGAGACTCTGCCTATACCCAGAAGCTTAGAGCCAAACAGATGAGAAGGATTTCTATCTTCATTTTTACAAATGAAAAACTGAGGCAAACGAGTCATGAAGTGTCGCCTCCAGATTGCATGGAAAGGGTGTAATAGAGCCAGAAAATGTATTGTGCTATCTTCCTGTCAGAGAGCTGTGTCACTTCCCTGACCTTACTCTTATGGAAGCCGTGTGTGAGGTGAGGAGCCTTAAAAGACCAGGATGCCAGAATGTATTTCTTTTTACCAAAATAAATTTGTCCGTGCCACTGGAGGCTCACCAGTAATCAAGAAAAACTGCTTTCCAAAGAGAGAGGATGCTCACCAGGTGGCTGTGCTGCACCTCTGGGTGGAGAGAAGCAGGTGGGCAAGCTGTCCTGCCCTTTGTTGAGCCCCTTTTTGGGCACTGTGAATCCACCCCTGAGTGCCAGCCAAAGCTCACCTGTCTGCCACCTTCAGGACTGCTCACACCTGGTTTAAGACAAGCTGCCACTGGTAGTAAGCAGCTTCAATTAAGTACAGATAATGAGTGGGGGGGGAAAAAAAAAACAAAAAAAACCCTGAAAAACCCAACCAACCAACCAACCAAAAAACCCAAAAAAAGCAGACTTAAGTTGAATTTAATGTAGTAAGAAATAAAAACCAAATGCAAGTAGAGGGGAAATGAAATATGCAGAAGAAATAAAGTAATAACAATTAGGTGAAGTGACAAAAAAGCTGGGTTTAGCTGAAAGAAGCCTTATCTGAAGCAAGATCCAAGTGTTGCCTTCTTTCTCATCAATACTCAAACCCTAATGCTGGCACCATCCTCATGCTGTGGCTGAACCTTGTTGGACACAGGCTACAGCTTTGCCAGAGCAGCCTTTCTCTTCTGGTAAAAAATTCTCTACAAGGTCATTCATTCATTCTGAGAAGATTAATTTGTGATTTTGCAAAAAATGCTACTCTTCAGGGTTTGAAAACAACTTGAGAGGATTTAACTGAGTGTTAGTAATACCACATCTGTGGCAAAGCCATAACCATGAAGGAAAACAGAAATAGGAAATAAGGAGGAAAATTCTGTAGAAAGCAGGAGAATTCTCCAGGTGCACTGGTAAGAGATGATTTATTTAGACATGATTATTTTCAGTGCTGCTTATTTAATCACAACATAATCTCCATCCTCCTTGTTCTCACTTTCTCTGTGGTCACTGCTACTTCACATCATGCTCGGTAGAAATACATATTTATTCTCCCTGACCTAAACAGCAAGTTTTATATCATCTGTATTAATTTATTTTTCAATGTATTATACCTAAATTAAGATTCAGCAAATGAGCCAATGCCAGCAAACAGTGGTTTTGTTAAGCTACAAATCTGTCATTCATGCAGACCTAACCATGTGCCCTGTTGGCTGACACAGTGGCAAATATGGACTTTTTGCTACAGACCTTATTGAAGAAAAATCCTTTTTTTTTCTTTCCTTACATCCTTTGCTTCCCTGTTCCTTTTTTGTTCTGTTTCTGTTTTTCTGACCCTCAGTGGAATCCTGTTTTGAGGACTTCATTATGAGACACTTTGGTCATCTCCATCTATATCCTAGTACACAAATTACTTGCTCTTCATTTCTCAGTTTCTCATACTTTTTCCCTATTCTTTTAGCATATACCCACACACTCCATTTCTTGTCCTTTTCATACAAAGATACCTCAAAGATGATGCACAGTACTCAACCGCCAAAATCTTTTAGTTTGAATTCAACAACTCTTCTTAACGAAGGAAACCTTAAAAAAAAAAAAAAAAAGGCTGCTTTTTTCACACTGATTTTTTTTTCTGTGTTCTCTTGCCAAGACACATCTTTTTGACTGCCCTTATTTCCTTTACACCTCCTTCCAATCAAAGAAGTGCATTTTTTTCCCCTTGAGAGTACTGGTTTCTCTGTGTCCACTCATTCCTCTTGAACTCTGGTGATTGATAAAGTCTGGAAGTAAACTATGCTGTACTACAGGATGTCTGTTTTATCAGATGCATGTATTAGATTGTGTTCATTTGAATGCTATACTTAAAAATCTAACCCCGTTCTACCTAAAAGGACTTTAGACACTGTGCCAAATAATGACTCCATTACATTACAATTACATATCTGCACTTTGAAGAAAATGCTGCTTCTGTTGTGACACTGTTTTCATCCAGTCTAATGGTTTTTATTCCCTAGGAAAGTAAAAAGAGTAGACTGGTTCTATTAACCTTGTTCTCCTAAATGTTTGAGTAGGTAAATTTTAGGTCATTATATTGATTCACAAGGCAACAAGTAAATTCCTTGGTTGGTAAGTATCTGCCAGATGACTGGGCTGTATCCAATTCCACCTTGTGCCTGCTGCAGCATAATATTTCCACTGCAGTCAGCCTATGGGTGCAAATGATGACATCTGCATCTTGATTTATTCCCTACTACTTGTAAATCTGCAGTGTCAAGTATTCAGTGAATTTTGCTTGGTCCTAATGAGGATTCAGTGAAACAGGATTCTCTCCAGCTTCAGTCTTGTAGGAAAGTTCTTTCTGCATATCTGTCTTTTCAAATTAAAAAAGATACAGTGGGGTGGTATATAGTATATTTTATTTGCAATGAAGTTTTAGACTATGCTAAAGAAAAAGAGAACTGTGCACTTCAGTCCTACCACTTTCACCACTGGTTGGGCAACTGAGGACTAACTCCTGGGTCTGGCTGAGCAGAAGACCAGTACAAAGGATCAGTAGCAGAATTTAGGACTCCAAAAAGGTGTCCTGAATTGCTTGATGTACCGCAATCCACATAGTTAAGTGGCTACTGTTACAAAAACATATTGTTTTCTTTCCTAAAGCTTTTCTTTTCTGACCAAGAAGCGTTGGAGAGGAAACGGATAGCATCCCTTTTTTATGGCACTGAAAGATTCTGTCTGAATTGATAAGAATTGATTGATATTGAGGCAGGCTTCATGGATAACAGGGATTTTTTGTGGTGGCAGTGTCTGTCCCTGACCACATTATTCACTCATCCAGGCACTTGTCAGTTCAGGTGTTTCAGAACAGGTCCTGCTGCTTGTTTAAGAGAGAAGTGCCAGGAGGTGCAGTCGCTGTTATGAAAAGATATCCACTTGGTTGCTGAGTTCAAATCAGAGTGTCAGTGATTTAAAATTCTGATATTGCTGTCCATCATACTAAAACATGGTAATAGTTCCTGTAAAGTTTGTAATCCTCGTGCTTCTGCACTCTTATGTAGTAATGCTCCCAACCAGTGTAAGCATGGAGATTTGGTTATTATGTAGAAGAGTTATAATAAGAAATATGACTGCAAAAGCAAAGCAGTCAGTTGAAATTGGTCTATAATTAAATGCTTAGAAAATTCTGTGCTTAGCTCATTTTAAAATCAAGTGCTTCTTTGTAGCAATTTCCTTTCTTTAATTACAATTTCCTGTCTAGTTTGACATTTACAATGCAATCTTGGGGGACATGTTTGTGATTTATTATTCTTGCTCCAATCAGGATATCACTCGGCAGAAATGAGTTTATAAAATAAGAGCTCAAATTATTATGGCCTTTGACCAATAAAGCTGGCTCATAATTTCAGGCCTGAGAAAAGATTAACATTTTTGACAATCAATGCAGAATTACCAGTGGGGGATGATTTTGAAAACTATTTCCATTTTCTGAAACATTGTACATTTTTAAATAAGGAACATACACTGGTTATATATTGGAGCACAGGCTTAAGAGTAGAAAGAGCAACAGTGAATTGTAAAGCAAACCTGAAAGGAAGACTTTAACATCTAACATTGTTTAGCCTCCTCTGAATGAAATTGAAACTGCTAAATCAACATTACTTGAAAATTACCTAATGGAAGAGATATAACACCTCAGATAAGTTCACAGCAATGCACTCTCCCTTTTCTTTAGCATTCCTGACTCCACAGGCTAATTCATCTGGAGGAGCTGAAGGAAATTTTAGTGTTTGTTGTTCCTTTTTTTTTTAAAAAAAAACCACCTTACTGAATAGATTTTCTTCTTGGTTATTATTTTTCTGTTAGGGTTACTTATTTAGATGATTTTAGGGAAACAGATGCCCCTGCTAAACTGCACATTACGTGATCTATTCTACTGTCAGTGCTTTTCCAATGACTTTCTTTGTTCCCAATTCAGAAAAATGTCATTGTTCAGGACAACACAGAATTCAAAATGAATTCTACATGACTTATGCACATGTTCAAAGTTAAATTTGAACTAGTGTGTAACACAAAATAGGCACCCTGCCTTGTGCTTTGTGAAGAGTGGGTTCTTAAAATCTCTATCCAATGTGGAAGGTGTGTTTTTAGTGTTAAGTTGATGTAATGTCAAAATGGATGGCCTATAAAATTATATGGAAAAAGAGAGAGATGGTACTGTCAGGGAAGAATATCTGTATCTTTGGAGATCTTTAAAACAGCTCGCGTTGCTGGGAGGTGTCAATTCTTAGCACCTCTCAAAGTCAGACTGCTTTTATTTAGATGCCAGCATACAGAGTTAGCCTATTTTTAACTACTGCGAATTAAAATCATTATTTTAAAGAATCTGTCCTTCCTCATGCCCAAGGAGGTGAGAAAACATGGTATTGGTTACTTCGTTTTAGTAAGGCAAAAGTGAGGAAGTGTCACAGCTCTTCCTCCAAGTAGTTCCCAGGTTAGTGGCAGGACAAGGAGTCCTGCTCCATGTTTCAGAGCTCTTGGTCCCCAGCTCAGCTGCCTGCACTGTACTCCTTAGTTACAAGCACACAACATGTCTGTCCTCCCACAGCACTCCCAGACCCAATAATATTCTATAGGATGTATTTTACTTCAGTGACAGGTTAAAGTAAGTGCTCAAGCATCACTCTCTAGGGCACCTGTCTCCAGTTTAATGTAATAGTGTGGGGAGGAAGTAATGTGGAAATTGGATACAGCCATGAAGAGATGGTAATGAATATCTGCCTTGCTACCCTAAGCAGGACCTATGTGAGACCTTGCAGGAATTAGGGGCCAACATCTTCCCAGAGACAAGACCCAAGGCAAGTCCCTGGACTGGTTAAAATATGTAGCTCAGAGGTGGGGAAGAGAAAGAATAAGTCTGCAGAAGTGCACCTATTTGCTTAGAAAAACATGAGTAGTGCTAAAATGTAGTATGGTGCCTGGAGTCAGTACTTGCTAGAAAGGAGGAGCAGCAAGTTGAGTGAATAATAAGACCAACATATCTCCATCATCATGACAAAACAGATTTGAGTTTTGGTGGCTGGATAAGTTTCACTTTGGACTGTGACCATTAATGGTGACTAGAGGGTCGTTTCCTGCAAGTTCTTTCATGGCTTTATTATTTGTCTTACAGTTACCTTTGTAGGGAGGAGTATATATTATTCTGTCATGTCTGCAGCTTGTTCTTATGACAGAAGATAATCAAGAATGCCATTATTATCTACTCTGGAAAAGGCACATGTTATGAACTCAAATATCTTCTAGCTATAAAAAGGCTTTATGCAATCATAAAACTTCTATTTTCCATAGGAGCTGCACATACCAGTGTGCACACATCCACCAAAAACACTCCATTTAGTCAAAATCTGAGGTATAACAGGTTGTGCCCTGTTATACCTGTGTCTGTCATCAGACATAGGCCAGGAGGCCAATATTGGCAATTTACCCATAGCTTTTAAGTTTTTCTAAACTTTCCTAAACTTCTAGAAAAGTTTCCCTTATTGAGAAGGATCCAGTTCAGAAATCCCCAGTGTATTCTAATTTGGCTTGAATTGCTAAACTGAAAGAATTAAATCAGCTTTCCAAAATTTTCTCCCTTTTCTTTGAGGATTATGATACCCTCTTTACTTCTTGGCTCAATGAACTCTCATACAGGAAGAAAAACACCCTTATGAGATGAGGCTCCTCCACTGATGTGAATCAGCAGAGCTTCACTGGTGTCAATGAAATCCTGCTAGTTTATACATGCTGATTACTTGGCCCTTAACATAACAGAACTTTCCCAGAGCTGTGTGTTTTGACTCTGCTAAATCTTTCAATCTACACATGGATAATATATCCGTACTTTACTTACGCACAGATGTTTTAGTCCCTGGGTAGAAACAGTCATTTGGGTGCTGGCAGAATTACTCTGTGCTAATGTCCTTATTTTAAAAGTCAATTACAGTTTCAGGCGCAGCCAGTGACAAATACAGCAGCACAACTTTGCTCAGGATCATACCAGAGAGAGAAAGAGGAAAATCATTTTGCTGAATGATGATGCCCCCTTGGCATCACCAGTGTTACAAGCCTGCTATAGATACATGTGTAATAATTCTGTTGTTCTGTGCCAAAACTGGCAGTTCTGTGGTCATAGCAAGCTCTTTTGGTTGACTTGCTGCAGCTGTATTTCCTGAATTAAGTAAATATTCTTAGGCTTCTCTTCTATTCTTATCAACTACATCTTACTTAGCATCCAGAGTTTCTGCTGCAGAAAAAGAAATGGTACAAATACCTCAAGGTATTGATTCCTTTTTGGTTATCAATGGTCCCTTGTCTGTGGACAACAAATGTAAAAACAGTCTGGTGGGAAAACAGGTGTTGTTTCCACCTTAGCCTAGGATGCCTTCAGCAACTGTGATATGTTAACAGAACAAGATTTTCAGCACAAAGTACTTCAAAAATCCTCTCCTAAATGTTTTCTTTAGTTACCTGTTTGAAAATGCCTATTTTCCCAGGATATGAAGCAACCAGCACTCCTGGCTGTTTGGCAGTAGATCTCTCCCAAGTAGTGCTTTATAAACTCTTATGGAGGGACATGCTGTGATCTGAAGAACTTCATCTTTTTTTGTGTCTTAGCAGCAGAACAAGTCACATTGGCTAGCCTGGACACAGTGTCAACTCATTTCAACTCCTGGAGATAATCAAAGCATTGTCAACCATTGCCCAGGAAAAGTGCCTTTTGGGTGTGAGCCCAAATAGAGTTGGTCCTTTTTTAACATAGATCACACATGAAGTGTCTCATCAGACTCTCCCTGAAATCCATGGGGGTTCTGTCTTTAAGTCAAGAGTAAACCCACAGTTTATTATTTGCAATGTATTTCTTATTCTTTCAAACCAGGCACTGGTTTTGGTGTTTTCCAGATAAGCAGGAAGCTCAAAAGGGAACCCAGTTCAAGTCTCCAAACTTTTCTTTCAGGGGTGTAGTTCCAACAGTTTCTGATTTACACCAGTTGGAGTTCAGAACTGGGTTCAGCATCCTTGCTTCTGCTTTTCAACTTTGCTCAGCAAGCAAACACAGGAAAGAGACTGGTGTGCAGCAAACAGCAGCACTATTGGCTTGTGAATTTTTGCACATTTTGCTATTTCCTAATGTTTGTTTGGATTTCACATACTGCCCAGGCAAAATTAATTGCCTGCACATTTCTGAAAATGTAGCCCAGTGATCTCTTTTTCTATTTCCTGGACTATGTATGCTTTTGGTTGCCAAAAATAACTCCAAGAGATACATTACATGGAAGCTGGGATTATCCATGGAAAGTAATAGTAGTACTCTCATGCATGAAGAATGAGCAGGCTGCCAATTGTAATATGTTTAAAGGGTCAACAGAAATCTATAAGTGGTCAAGAAACAAGACAAACATCGGCCACCAGTCTGATGGGAAAAGCAACATCCATTAAGTCCATTAAATTTCCCATTGAAATCAATGTTTAAACCTCAAGAAGTAATTAGTGTAATTCATATTACAGACCTTTGGATTTTTGAAACCAGGTTTAATTATATTGAAAAATGACAGCTTCATTTTCCCTCTATGGGTAGGTTCCTACCATGTTCCTGATACTTTTATCAGGGCTGGGTGCCGATATCAGGTTTTTAATGACATTAAGCAAAGTAGTGTTTCAGCCATTTGAGGAACAATAAATCAGGTTAGATTCTTTTTGAATGGAGACAACACAGATCAAGTGGCTTTTAAATCATTTTCCTTTATCACTGCAAAGTAGAGCTGTTCACTTGAAACAGCAGCCCATGGAAAAAAAAAATTGTAGAGTGTAGAGTCATATTTGGATTTCCTGGCTCACTTTTCCTGCATCAATGGACAATTCATGAGCTACTGCTAAGGTCTGGAAAGGTATCTCTATAATTGTTTGCCAATATAAACTCCACATAATTTTCACAAGGTCTTTCATTAAGGGGTCTCAGATTTGAAGATGAAGTGAAATTGCATTTTTGAACTTAAAATCTTTTAGTATTGTGGAAGGTGTTGACAAGGATAGTCACAGGGATCCACACAAAATATGTTAAATTTCAGAGTATTTTCATTGGTGGTTTTGAGGAAGGAAAAATATTTGTCTTATTTCAATCTTCTTGATCTGTTGCCACACTCTTTACTTGTCTCTTCTTTCTAGAGCCACATTCCTTCTCCTGTTTAATTGGGGACGTTGCCTCATCAGATCAAAGGCATTGCATGGAGTGCCAGGAACAGATATGATTCTTTGGGTGGAGGAGGGGGTTTCATATTACTGAGCAGTGAGCCTTCTTTTTCTTTATAACTGAGCATACTGAAACCACAAGCATGTCCTGATTCTGCTTCTGTGTACCTGCTGAGCAATCCAAAGTGTCTGAGTACAGGAGTGCATGACTGAAGATTGTGTAGAAAACCATCAAGCAGTGGATAACTCCTTGGCTTTTCTTGGTGTGTGGTCATTCATTTAGACAGATAACAAAAGTAAAGTAAAAAACACTTCAGTGTTTTTGTTCCAAACACACAAACACTTCAGTGTTTTTTGGGTAGTGAGTTCAAGTACCTTTAAATTGTTTGAAAATATGAAACCCCTAGCTTCTCTGTACATCAGAGAAAATAAATTCCAGGACATGTGATATATCCTCACAAACACCACAAGGTCTTGGATTTTCTCTTCCTCCTGTGGAGGCCCACGTTATTTGCCACTGTGATCCCTCTGATACTTCCAGGTTTGTCTTCACCCTGGATCTGGTGGGGCAGTGAGAGCCCAGGAGAATGCTCTGTCAGATCTTCAAAATCGAAAGATGAAGATGCCAAGTAATAACAGAGGAAATACAATAGGTACTGCCGGAAAGAAGGGTGATGAGCCTTACACAGGAATAGCTCCATCAGCTACCCATAGTGATGTTGATACAGAAGGAAAGTAGCAGAACAGTAGAAAGAAAGGGTAGGAGAAGACTTGTTATGATTTGAATGATGGGATAATTTTTTCAACTCTTTGGATGATAAACTTGTTTAAACTGGTAGACAAGAAAGCTCAGTATTTAGGACTGAACACTTCTGAAGCACTCTGTACCGACAAGTAATGAAAACAGTAATTCTCTGTGCCACTCACAAGCATTTTGCTGACTGTGAGGATTATGAATGCAGGTACAAGATCTCTTTATAGGGCATGGGAAAAAGTCTGTGTGTGAAAAGAAAGGGGGAAGCAGAAGATTCCAGACCTGTAGAGATTTCCAGCATAGATTACTCTTTGGGCATGTTGATGCTGTATGGGTAGATTTACACTCATCCTGCTGATGCTATTCACTGAAAAAAATCCTTCTCAGGAAGGATTATTAGCTCAGGCTTGGTGCCAGTTCAGTCACATGGCTTCTGTCAGATTGGAGCGTGGGCAGAGCTTACTCATGACTGTTTGCAATATGTGGTGTAAACATACCCAGAGTACTAGCAGGTGGTAGCAGAGGAGGTGGATAGAAAGGAAGGTTTGGAACAAAAGATGTTAAGCTTCATTTGGTGTATGATCAGCCAAATTCATCATTGGTGTAACATCCTGAAGTCAGTGGAGCAACAATAGTAAAATTAGTCCAAAGAATCATATCTGTTCCTGGCTCTCTGTGCAATGCCTTTGATCTGATGAGGCAACATCTTGCCCACTGCACTCAAAACATGATGCCTTGAGGGTGAAACATCAGGGAAAAAACCTCACAAGGGCACTGGGAAGTCACAAGATAAGTTTAAAATGCACATTTCAGCCTTAAATCCTAGCAGAGTTTTCTTTTCTTCCTGCATATATGCCCCAAATGGTAAAAATATAATGAAAACTTTGGCCACCCATTGAGTGCTCAAAATGGGATTAATTTCTTTCTATTTGGCTAGTACAAGTAACTGCACATGAAGAGTTTATGCAGTGGCAGAGGGGGTTATTTTGTCTTGGCAACAGTTTTGTCTGGAGCAATGGAAGAAACTGAGGTAACATGAATATTGTATTTAGCTTTCTCCATCCACAGAAGAAAAGCCAGTGTTTCATTTGGCACTCTCTACTTATTAAAGTGTTCTTTTGCATTGCTTCCCAGCTTCAGCTCTGGAGCTCCTGAGTGGGCCAAAGACAATTCCTCTCACCTCACTCCTTCCTAAAAAAAAAAAAAAATCCCAATTCCCAGAAAAAGCCAACACAAAGCCCAGAAATACAAACTGGATATCTTCAAGAAAAAAGTACATTCTTCTCTCTTTTTTATTAGTAAATGAACTCAGAAGTTGTATTGGTTAAACCAGATTTTCAGGGGGTTTAAGTTTACCTAGCTTGAGTGAGCTTAGTGAAATGGTCTCAATTTACAGCAGCTGAGAATCTGGCCTTCATTAGTAAAGGGTTTCAATAGTATAGGATCAGCCAGGCTTCAGGACTCTGTGATGGAGACTGGTGGCCTAGAAGGCTAAAATGGCTGACCAGCAAAAGTTATAATTTAAAAGATAAATTGCAAGGCATGGGTGATCAGAGACTTCTCTGCTAAGCAGCTTCAGCTCAGAAGGACCTTACCTGTTGGACCACCCAAAAGCACGTTTTTAGGGTTGCTCCATAAAAGGTATAAGTTACTGTCTTTCTCTGCCTCCCCTGTGTGTTATTTGTCTTGTGGTAA
This sequence comes from Phaethornis superciliosus, assembly GCA_023637945.1. Lineage (NCBI taxonomy): Eukaryota > Metazoa > Chordata > Aves > Apodiformes > Trochilidae > Phaethornis > Phaethornis superciliosus. The sequence goes on from JAJQWJ010000017.1 coordinate 9,734,212, forward strand.
GGAAGGAATGGTGCAGATGGTAGCTTTTGCTGTATGAAATGTTCCCTGCAATTAACATCACATATCTATGGGAAGAGAACTGTGCTTGGTGCTGGTGCTGCTGGCGTGCCCTTGGCAAAACAGCTGCTGCAATGCCAGAGCTGCTGTGGAAATGAGAAGCATCCAGGTGTGCCCTCAGTGGGTTACTCACTATTAATTCTCAAGCCAGCTGTATGGCCTCAACAGAACTGGGTGAGGGAGAGGTCTCAAGGTTATTTTAACTCCTGCACTTGCCTGGAAATCATGAAGCTAAAGGAAAAAGAAGGCAAAATTAATATGTACTCACTCACTGAAATATGGAACAGGACCATTATCCTTTTTACTTGGTAATGGACTGTTCAGCATAGGTGAGTAAGCAGGTAGATTACTAAACCAGCTCCTGTATGTGATCTGGGAAGAGCTGGAGAATTTGATACTGTGTTGGATTCTTTGATCAACAATCTTTTACGTGTTTTTTCCTATAGGAAGCAATCTGATGCAAGTAGCCCCTACTTGGTATTCATGATTTCAGCTTTGTGGCCTCACTGGCCCAGGCTACATGTTTGGTGAGCAGGAAAACAAGTGCATCTGGCTTAGATGTCACCTGAATTTACCAAATTCTTTTTCCACCAACCATAAATGAGAGTCTGAAATGCATTTTTCACAATTTCTTGTTATTGTTATTCTGATCTGTACTAGAGTTGTACAGAATGATCCCAGGCAAGACAGGCCCAGTATACTTAATTAAGGTATAGACCTTAATACAGACCTTAATAGGTGCAATCTATTTGAGTTTACAACTAAGACAGGTAAGAGAGAAACAGGAAATGGAATCACAAAGGGGTGAAAGGACTTGGTCAAGGTCACATCTGTGTTAGTAAAACTTGATCACTCAAATGTTCATGGCAAGTAAATATGAAAGGAGAGCAGCCAGCCAAAGTAAATTCCCTTTAAAACCTGAATGAAAATAATCTATAATATTCACCCACTCTGTCCCAGATGCCTGAATCAATTTGATAACAACAGTTTGTTCACTTTTTTTAGTTATTTGTGAAGAAGTGACTTGATTGCCAGTGTGCCTAATTCCAGACATATGCCAATTCCCTAATGGTAATGGAGCTGCACTATTGCATGCCAAGAGTGAGGCAGAGACTCAGCTTTTTTCCGGCTAGATTTTTCCCAGCAGACACACAGTCAAACCCCTGTTTAATGACCATCAGACAAACATATGCCTGGCTTCGTGGATCCACTTTCTAATCAGTGCAAACATGTAACAGTAGCTTGGTTCCAGAGCCATGGTTATGGCCCCGTTTCTGAGCACACACTGCAGTTTCCCTGCTTGTAGCAGGCAAATTCGGTGGTTCCTGGGTTTTTGCTGGGAGTCATTTGTCCTCTGGTGCCTGGAACTTTCTCCTCTTCGAGGTGAGTGGTCTGCACCTCAAATCTCTCTGAGGAGGTGGCTTTGTTAGATGATCAGCTTCTGGAGGAGGCTCTCAGGGGGGCTCAGCACAATAATTCTCTTCTGATGTAAACTGTAAGGCTGGTGCTCGGGGTCTGCCGGGTCAGAGTCCCCGGGTGCAGGAGCTGGGCAGATGGGAGAAGCACAGAGAGCACTGACAGAGAAATGGCCACAGGTTTTCTACCAGGTAGAAAATGGCCACAGCCATCCTGCTGGTGGGTTTCACTCGAGCAGACAGCATGCTGCAAGGCTGGAACCCAAAGGACTCTTCCAGCAATTGCATCATTATCACCTCAGCTGGTATCAGTTTAGTTGCATCATGTCTTAGCTGGTGTCAGTTGAGTTCAAGTATCTCAAAAAGTAGTGAGACCTCTTTGCACTAGGTGATGATTTGGCCCATTCTATGTAATCAATCTTTTTTTTTTCCTTTTTTACATTTTGTTAACAAATGCTATATTTTACCTTTGAGTTAAGAGGTTCTGTGTATTTATTTTTTTTTCATTTCATGTTACTTAGGTTACATTTACTTTTGAAACACCGAGTTATGCTTACAGTTTGGCTGAAGTTTTCAAAACAAGCAGTCTCCTTCAGTTGTTTTTTTTCCAAAAACAGCAAGAAATTGAATGTATTTTGGAGTATTGTGAATCTGTAGAACAAATACACCTTTCTGCAAGATATCTGTTCTATAGTCTGCCAGCTAAGTACTGCAAAAATCTTGAGAATATAATATTTTGAATTCATGGTAGCAGATCTTTCTGTCCAAAACATTACCCATCAGATATTTCCTACACTTAGTCTTATCTGCAGAAGAGCTGGTCAGTCAGTCTTTGCAAATTCATATTCCTTTGCCTAAGTTGCTAGATTTACATCAACCCCATTTTGTTGGTTTTCCATCCTCCTTGAAAATTATGTCATCATGTGGGTGATTCATGTGGAAAATAACACATGCATTTCAGCCTCTTTTAGCTGGCTTGCTCAGGTAACCAACTACCATTTGCTAAAAGCAAATAAACCCACGAAGGTCTGCACTAATGCTATTGCAGGAAAAGGGATGTGTTTTGTACCCAGACTCCTGGGAAAGAGTCCAGTATAGCCTGAATTGTTGAAACTTGCTATGCTATGTGTTTGGCCTGCATGGACATCTTTATTAATTGAAAATTCAAAGATGAATGTTTCCTTCTATGCTCTGTCTTCTGTCGTGTGCAGGCTCTGAGTAACCTATCACTTTCTTCATTCACTTTTGTAACTGCTGCTGCTATTACTGTTTCCTTTAAGAAACTATGGAATTGCTTTTTGAATATTTGCCACGTAATTAAAGGATATAAAATACTGTCACTATAAGCATCTTCCCTGTTAAACATGCGTGGTCATAAAATATTAAGGGAAGATAGATCAATCTATTTAAGATACTCACATAAGAAAGTGGGTTTTCTAGGTCACAGGAATTTTTAAAGGAACTGGCTGCATATTATAGAGCTCTGAGTTGTATGACCACGTTTCCCTTGTGGAATTAACAAAATTATGGTCATCAAATTACTGGTAAAAAACAAATCTTTGCATAGAGGAGTAAAGCCTGGTGTTAAGTAATGCCTAAAAGCAAATACAAAGCACCTTTTCTTCTTCAAATGGCATCCTCCCAGGAAATTAAAAAAAAAAAATCCACTCACCCCCAAAACAAAAGAAACAAAAAAACCAAACCAATGTTTTATAGAAGCTTATGATCTCATTTTAATGAATCAACACAACAAAATTTAGTGACACCATTTCTTTTTCCTATGTCTGCTGACTTGTCTTTTCCATTTGAAGGGCATGACTAGATTTGGATTTTTATTTTCTTTTTTTCCGTGGGACCATGTTGTGGAAGGCAATCTGTCCAAAGGAAAAAAAAATGGTGTTTTAAGCTATTAAAGATTAACAGCGACCAAGAAATTAATGAATGCCATATAACTCTAATCTGGAGAGAGGAAAGACCTGTGCCATATTAGGCACAGGCTCGTCTACCCCCTGGGGCTCATGTGGGATTGTTTCATGCCATAGAGGTCTGCATTCTTTTCTATCTTACGTTGGTATTTTTCACAGACTAGAAGTTGCTCCTTTCCTGTTAAATTACCTTATACAGGAAGTGTAGATGACTGAGACTTCTCAGTCATATCAGTTTTTGTCTGGATGGATGGGATTATTGCTTTGGCCTCCAGAAGATGTTATACTTATTTACATTTGAGTTAAGCACTGATCTTCACCTCCTTATGGTTTTCATAGAATCATAGAATAGGCTGGGTTGGAAGGGACCTCAGAGATCATCGAGTCCAACCCTTGATCAATTACCATCACAGTCACTAGACCACGGCACTGAGTGCCATATCGAGTCTCTTTTTAAATATCCCCAGGGACGAAGAGTCCACCACCTCCCCAGGCAGCCCGTTCCAATGTCTGATCACCCTTTCTGTGAAAAAATTCTTTCTAATATCCAGTCTGAACTTACCCCGGCACAATTTAAGACCATGCCCTCTTGTCTTACTGAGAGTTGCCTGGGAAAAGAGACCAACCCCCGCCTGGCTCCATCCTCCTTTCAGGTAGTTGTAGAGGGCAATGAGGTCTCCCCTGAGCCTCCTCTTCTCCAGGCTGAACAGCCCCAGCTCCCTCAGCCTCTCCTCGTAGGATCTGTGTTCGAGTCCCTTCACCAGCTTGGTTGCCCTCCTCTGGACCTGTTCGAGGACCTCAATATCCTTCTTGAACTGAGGGGCCCAGAACTGAACACAGTACTCGAGGTGTGGCCTCACCAGGGCTGAGTACAGGGGCAGAATCACCTCCTTGGACCTGCTGGTGACACTGTTTCTGATACAGGCCAGGATGCCATTGGCCTTCTTGGCCACCTGGGCACACTGCTGGCTCATGTTCAGCTTCCTGTCAATCCAGACTCCCAGGTCCCTTTCTGCCTGGCTGCTCTCCAACCACTCTGTCCCCAGTCTGTAGCGCTGCATGGGGTTGCTGTGGCCAAAGTGCAGGACCCGGCACTTGGCCTTGTTGAAGCTCATCCCATTGGAGTCAGCCCATCTCTCCAGTCTGTCTAGGTCTCTCTGCAGAATCCTCCTGCCTTCCAGCTGATCAACACTTCTCCCCAGCTTGGTGTCATCAGCAAACTTGCTGATGATGGACTCAATCCCCTCATCCAAGTCATCGATGAAGATATTGAACAGGACTGGGCCCAGCACTGATCCCTGGGGGACTCCGCTCGTGACCGGCCGCCAACCGGACGCAGCCCCATTCAGCACCACTCTCTGGGCCCGACCCTCCAGCCAATTCTTAACCCAGTGCAGAGTAGGCTTGTCCAAGCTGTGGGCAGCCAGCTTTCTCAGGAGGATGCTGTGGGAGACGGTGTCGAAAGCCTTGCTGAAGTCCAGATAGACCACATCCACAGCCTTCCCCTCATCCACCAGGCGGGTCACCTGATCATAAAAGGAGATCAGGTTGGTCAGACAGGACCTGCCCTTCCTAAACCCGTGCTGGCTGGGTCTGATCCCCTGTCCATCCTGCAGGTGCTGTGTGATTGCTCCCAGGACGATCTGTTCCATAACCCTGCCAGGCACCGAGGTCAGGCTGACAGGCCTGTAGTTTCCCGGGTCTTCCTTCCGGCCCTTCTTGTGGATTGGCGTGACATTCGCCAACTTCCAGTCATTTGGGATGTCCCCGGTGAGCCAGGACTTCTGGTAGATGATAGAGAGAGGCTTGGCGAGCTCTTCTGCCAACTCTCTCATCACCCTTGGATGGAGTTCATCCGGTCCCATAGACTTGTGGGGATCCAAGCAGCCCAGTAGATCACTGACAGTTTCCTTCTGGATTGCAGGGGGGGTGTTTAGATTCTTATCTCCTATAGGCTCCAGAAGCCAGCTGTCCTCAGGATTGCCCGTTTTACTGTTAAAAACTGAGGCAAAGAAGGCGTTAAATACCTCAGCCTTTTCTTCATCTTTGACAATTACATTCCCGTCCATGTCCATTAAAGAATGAATGTTTTCCTTGCCCCTCCTTTTGCCACTGATGTATCTGTAGAAGGACTTCTTGTTATCCTTCACAGAGGTGGCGAGATTTAGTTCAAGTTGTGCCTTTGTGTCTCTAATTTTTTTCCTACATAACTTAACTGTATTCCTGAATTCCTCTTGAGTAGATAGCCCTTTTTTCCATAACCGGTAGGCCCTCTTCTTGATCCTAATTTCCTTCAAAGTCTCTCTGTTGAGCCAGAGTGGTCGTCTTCCCCGCCGGCTCGCCTTTCGGCACACCGGGACAGCCTGTTCCTGAGCTTTCAAAACTTGCTCTTTGAAGAATGTCCATCCCTCCTGGACTCCTTTGTTTTCAAGGGCTGTTTCCCAGGGTATGCTCTGGACTAGTCTTCTGAACAGGCCAAAATCTGCCCTCCGGAAGTCTAATGTAGAGGTTTTATTGACAGCCCTCCTTGCATCCCTGATTATTGAGAACTCTATTATTTCGTGATCACTAAGTCCCAGACGCCCACCGACCACCACATCCCTCACCAGCCCCTCTCTGTTTGTAAAGAGTAGGTCAAGTGGGGCTCCATCCCTGGTAGGCTCATTTACCAGCTGCATCAGGAAATTATCCTCAATACACTCTAGGAATCTCCTAGACTGCCTCCTCTCTGCTGTGTGAAATTCCCAGCAGATGTCCGGCAGGTTAAAGTCACCCACGAGAATAAGGGACGACGATTTTGAGACATGTGCCAGCTGCTTGTAGAAGAGTTCATCACCCTCATCCTCCTGGTTGGGTGGTCTGTAACAGACTCCCATCACAGTATCAGCCTTGTTCGCCTTTCCCCTGATTCTGACCCACAGGCACTCCACCTTATTATCACCTACTTCAATTTCTATGGAGTCAAGAGAGTCTCTAACATACAGGGCTACCCCTCCACCTCTCCTACCCTGTCTGTCCTTTCTGAAGAGCCTGTAGCCACCCATTGCAGCACTCCAGTCATGGGAGTCATCCCACCACGTTTCCGTGATAAATTGCAAAAGGAAGGTGGTGGCAGTGAGCAGATAAATCACAAAAGACATGCTTCATCTGCCTGATCTCTGGTCTCACTTCTGCCCTTTGAAATAGTGCAATAGTTGAAGTTTATAGCCTTTGTGGATTAGAGAAGCACCCTTATGTTGCTGAAAAGAGAAAATGTCCATAAACAGTGTTATTGGCAGTTATTACTGTTGTAATCACTGAAGACTGGGGCTTATTGTGCTAAGAGCTGTGCAAATGTATTTAAGAGAGCTTCCCTGCTGTAAACAGCAATATTTTTGTTAGATGTAGAAAGTCTTGTTATTCCTATGACCCTCTGCTGTATTTCACAGCTTGAATAGCACATGGTCAGTCATGCCTCAGTAGTAGTCAGAAGAACCAACTTTAAAGAAAGGCACATTTTTGTCATGTGAGTATTTCTTTTTATCTTCTGTCTCCACCCTGTTTGGCATTTTGCTGTCTTTACTACAGGGGAAATTTACCACACTGTATATTCAAAAAGTAACTGCCTGAAGATAACAGAGTGAAGAACCCCAAATAGATCAAAACAAAATTTGAGTTTGTCTTATTTTCACAATAAAGTATTTGCGTCTATAGCTTCTGATTCTTTAGAGCACATATAGGTTAATCTGTGACTGACTTATTTAGAAGGCACTACAGAAACACTGGAATCAGCAGATGCCTATAATCGTATTCTACTCAGTAAACAAAGTTAACTACTGTCTGTATTTTTAGCCTAGTGATACAGAATACCCTTAACCTAACACATGGCTCCTTCAAGATGTGAAAGCAAAAAGATGCTATAAGCATTCTAGAAGGATGGTGTTGGGAAGACCTGAAAGATCAGGTGTACTTTCTATGCCTGTTTTTTTTTTTCTGGAGTATATTTTCCTTCTCCCCTTCCTTTCATACATGAGAACTCTATTACACATTACAAACTACTCTGTCTTCAGTTTTGGTAACAACATTGCTCATGCCTCAACCCATTCATAGTCCTGGGCTTCTTTCAGTCCTTTCCAGCAATGTACAGCATGGCCAATTATTTTATTGTGTTGATGCATCTTTTTCTTTTCCTTTGACTGATGCTTCTCTCTTGAGGGTCTCTGTATTTTCTTTGGTGTGTCCTCTTCAAAATGAATAGTTCATAACTAGGCCAGAATCAGTAAGAAAGGTGAGTATGGAGAGAGTGAGGTGACAGGCTGTACTCAGGCACACAGAAACTCCATATACATATATCTACCTTACATAAGCCCTGAAAAATGCACCCAAACATAATCTGATGAAAAACTACATTGTAATCTTCCATGTATGAATTATAGTACATATATGATAACTGCAATGAATTCTGCTGGGAATGTGAGAATGTAGGTACCTATTCAGATTGGAAACCATAAAAAAGGAACCTCTAATAATAAGTGGATCTGAACATTTTTTGAAATAAGTAAAATAAGAAAGGGAGCAGAGGGAGTGAATTGCATAAGGAGCAGAAAATCCTGAACCCATGCTGGCCCGAAAGAAGTGTTAGAAAGAAAGAGTTCCTTTAAGTAAAAACACTCCCAAATTAGACCTTTGTCTGAGCAATTCAATAAGAAAGGAAGAGGGAATAAGGAGTCATTCAAATGTATTCATTAAGTTGCCAGAGAAGTGCTTATTAAAGAAACCCTCATCCTTTTTCTTTTTTGGGGGGAGGAGGGAAAAGGAGAAGGAAGGTAAAGACTTTTTTATTTAACATTAATTCTTCAGAGGCTTTCTTCCTATTAATCCTCCTATTTTGACTGGCTGCATTTGAAAAATATGTTGTCTTTTAAATAGATTTATTCCTTTTAACAGCATTTGACATCTTTTGTCATAAGTTCCTTCATCTTTTCCAGTTTATTTCCTTAACGTGTATTTGTTTAAGTGGCTTCCACTGTATTAATTGATGTGTTTGTGTCTGTTCAGAGCAAATGCATTCTCCTCACAGGGATTTCAACAGGCATTTGTTTAAGTGGGTTTTGCTTTTCTGTGTCTATTTCTGCTTGTTTTTCTGGTAGAGAAGGAGACATTACTAACATGCAGCCAACATAATGAGTCCCATTAACTCCCAATTCAGCTTGCTTTTTGACCACCTCTCTTTTAATGACTGTACTTTTCTTGACTGCAAAGTTTGGGGAATAGGAAAACTGTTCGCTCTGCTGGATTTTAATACATGTTTACATCCTTCTTTGCAGAACAGCACCACCTCTCAATTAATGTTACTCTTAGCTTTAAAGGAGCACCTGGTAATAAATAAATAAATGTGAGCATGTCTGAATTGGATAAGTGCGGTGTAGACCAGAAATCTTACAAAGGCTGCTGAACATTTTTAAAGACTAAGCAGCATTTGTGTTCTAATATTTTCAAGCTTTTCCATTGATCTCCTGTTAACTGAGAAGCAAGAATTAACCTCAATGACAGTGCTAGTAGCTCTGCAGTCTATTTTGGCCTGTTCTTTAAGTAAAAAGAGCAACCTAGATGAGAATTTTGTGCTTCACTGGATATTGAAAGATGAGGCAATAAACTGCTAAACTTGAGTAATCACACACTCCCAGAGGAATGCCTTAAATGGGGTTGGTCAAAAACCTTGAAATTCTAGCCTTCTGCACACTGCCTGGGCTTTAACATTTGATGAGAGTCATTATAGTGGGGGACTGAATACAAGTGTCTTCTGATTACAGACCTTCCATTAAAAGTTCCCACCAGTGTGCCTTTCCATAGAGAAGCGTCAATGGGATTAAAATCTCAATTCACCCCAGTCAATTCTCCAGTAACACGATTTCATTAGAGGCAGGCAGGGAGGAAAATGGACTAGAAAGCACTGAAACAGCTGGTGTATAAATTATAAAGTGTACTTTCTACTAAGTGAACACACCTTCCGCTCAGCCACATTACTAATTAATGGGTAGGGTAGCCGATTTTATGTAAATTGTATTCTTCCTCTCTCCTGTGCTTTGGTTAACAACAGGTTCTTCTAAATCTTGGAAAAAGAAAGATTATGCAAAGCTATCATCATATGAAAATAACATATTAACATACTGCCTGTGAACTGTATCCAATCAGTTCCTTTTCACTGGCGTGTGTACAAAACAATTAAAATCAAATTTATATTGCACTTCTTTAATATATTCTGGCATTAATATAATCAACGAACAAGTGTTAAAAAGTCTTACAGGCCTATTCTGCTTTAAAATTATATGCTTGTTCTCAGGGTTACTGGATATTTTCAGCTTCTTTAAAAGGACACTAAAAAACGAGTTCAGGCTGTATGAACGTGGCTGGCAGCCTGGTGGCTCATGTGGAATCTGCCTCCCTTTAATGGCAGCCCAGTGTGTTCATTTTTTGTGTGTGGTGTCTTTACCCCTGGACTCTGACCAGTGTTCTCCATCTTACCTGCAGTATGTTTGGTTTTAAATTTGGATTTGGCTGAATATAATTGCTTACAGAAGTTAGGAGCCTACTGGATGGCCTGGGTGCCCTGCTGGTTGTGCTCCCAGCTGGTTTGGGGCCAGGCACACACAACCCCACAGGACCAAGAGCAGGTTCTGTCTGCATGCCTGCCAAGCCCAGTATTTCACCTGGAGACTGAGGGCTGGCTCATATGCCATCAGGGCATTCTTATTTCCCATACTGCACACACCGAGGCTATGTTTTCTGTCTGCTTTCCTTCCTGCTTTTGGGGTACTCTCAGTTGAGATCAGCTAGGAAGAACCCAGATGTTCTGTCCCTTCTCTCAGTGGAGCAGGAAAGAAGATCTCAGAAACCAGCAAACTGGTGGATGGGAGTAAAAAGTTTTTGTCATTCACAGGGCTAAAATATTTACCAAGAGTTTATGTATTCTGTCCCCAACCATCTATATGCATCTTCCCAGGAACAATCTCCTTTCAACCACCTCCACCACCTGGGACTCCACACCTCCTCGTGCAGTCTTTCTCAGTGCTCCTCTGGATTTCCTGTTGCTTAACATCTTGAGCTGCTGGCAAGCCCATTGTCCTATTCACTAAGGACACAAGAGAGATTCCTCTCTTCCTTGAGTCTTTTTAATTTATTTTGAGGCCCTATAATCCCTCAGACACCTACACAAATATACTTTAAACTAGTGCCCAGCCAAGAAGATTCTCGAAACCCTGATCATGAATACGCAAATTATTTTATTTTTTCCCCTTCCATGGCAGTGCTGACCCTGCCAACACATCCCTCTGAGGAGACCATAAGAGAACATATTTCCTAGGAGAAATAAATGAGGTCCTGATACCAGTTCTGAGCTTTTTACGAAATCAAAACTATTCTTTATGCCAAGAGGCAACTGAAATTAGAAACCTTGTGTGCATGAGCTGGGTAGTCCTGGAGAGTCCTAGTGTGTTACTGCCCTGCAACCTATTCTTGTTTTTACAGTGAGAATTCCTTCTCTTTTAGTGTTGAATTTTATGATTTTCCAAGTGAAAGGGCAAGGACCTGTGTGTGCTTCCTCCCTGGCCATTGCACTTGTACAGAATTAATTTCTGTAACCTTTTCTTTCCATGTAGGAAATGTGCTATTGAAGTCAGTGAGCATGCTGCTAGGGTACAGGCCACAGAACTGGGGCCATAAAATCCTTTCTGGCCCATATGGATTCCTTACAGTAGGGGGAGGGAAACTCTGACAGAGACAGTTTGTCCACTGACAACTAAGCTGAGACCATAAAGCTCACTTCAGTTTGGACCAGAGGCTAGTAATAAACCATGGATGAAATGTCACTGCCTTTCCATTAAGTGACCCCATGTCATCCTTATTTATGACTTCATCACAATGAATTCAGCCAGATGGCCTACGTGATTGGCATAATTCCATTTTGAAACTGCAGATTTGAATTCTTGAAAGTATAAATGGCTATGTATTTAAATATCTAAGCCATCAGGAGAGAAACTGTAGGATACCTCTAGGTTATGGTGTGTGTGATAAAAACAAGCCACCTGGAAAAGCATGGATTGGGAATTTGGTACCAAAACTCATTACCAAAAAAAGCTTTTTAGACTTGCACCATTGGTTTTTTTCCCCTCCTCAGTCTTTGGCAGCAAAGCTATGCCATGAAGATGGGAGAAGAATGCAGAGGAGAGAAAAACAATGCTAGGATTCATTGCTATGTACTTTGTTTCTGCCCCCTGTTTCTGACTAGATGATTGGGAGTGCAACCAAGTCAAGCAGCCAGCTGGCAGGGTACTTCATTCAAAGCACTAGGTCAGACCTGCTGGAATTTTTTCCTCTTTGATGGTGTCGGTGGTATAAGAGGTATCTGTTGTCTGGCCCCCAGCTATGAGGCTGAGGACAGGATCTTCTGTAGTTGTTGGGGTTTTTTGTTTGTTTGTTTTTGGTAAGGAAAATGTAAAAGATGTTTGTAGTTACAATTACATGACTTGAGTATCCACATTACCTAAGACCTAGAATATCTCCAGTGCAATGGAAGATGGCAAAAGAATGGGATTAAAGCAGAGGTGGAGAAAAGATCTCAGGCCTAAACAGTGATACAGAGAGGATAAGCAATCATAACAAAACCAAACTGAAATGGTTGAAGTTGTCTAGCTCTAGGGGATGTTTAATTTCTTAGCACAAATCCCTTGTAATATATTTTAATTTCTGCATGGGTTCTGTAATTATTTTTGTTTCATTGTAATTATGAAATTGAGTGGTTTGCTTCTGCTGTTATCAGGTCACTTCCAAAACTAAAATGTATGTCAGAGAATAGCAGTAGTGTTACTCAAAGGCCACATGTTTGGGCAATTACACAAATATTGTCTTACTGTAAGTCAGTAAGAACCTTTCCCAGAATACCTGGAACCACTGAATTAATGAAACTTGTCATTTCCTTCTTTGAATGCCACTTTGCAGGTAAGCCATCTCTTCCCAAATTCTCACCAGAAGTCCTCCATCACAGGTCACCTTTTCCACACAGCTGTGCAGCTGAGCTGAGTTCCTCAATGAAGCGTGTTGCTTCTCTAATTACTGAGTACAAGCTTATATATGCACAGTTCTGCAACCTTTATCTGATGGCACAGCAAAAATCAACTGATTCACATGTTGCAAAAAATGTGACATCTACTATAAGCAGCATTGCTTCCCTGAAGGAAGGAAGCACAGTTTCTGTTTCCTAACATCAGAGACACCAGAGGCTGACTTTCCATTTCTGTTGTAACTGGAGGTTTAGGAGAATAGTTTACATGAAAGAAGTTGGAGACAAAGGGCCTGATGTAAAAAAAAAAAAATAAAAAAATAAAAAATTACAAAATGTAATCATAATAAATTTAAACAAGGCTGTTGTGGGGTTTTCTTTCCTCCCTAAGTACTCTTAATGGGAATAAATGGTTTATCTTTTCAGATCTATATATTTCTGCAGAAATGTACCATTGGGACAAGGATGCAAAAATTCTGGCCACCATGTAAATTTCACAGTGAAGGCTCACTTAGGAAGAAGAAAGACACAAAATTTTGTGCTGGCCCTCTAAATGAAGGTATGTGTTTGTCCTACATATGTAATAATGGGGGCAATGCTAAATGATGCCTAAACTTTGTTGAAGAAGCATACTAGTGTTATGTTAGCCAAAGCCTTGATTTTTTGAAGGTGGAGACCTTTTCTGCCTTGTTTATTCTTAATTCTTGGTAAACAGGCATGTATAAAAACGGAAGGGGTGGCATTAAAACCTTGTTTCTGTGGCCCCCCTGTCTACACCCTGCCTGTGTGGTACCCAACAGGGTAAGTGCACCCCACAGGGAGGAGGAATATTTAAAGTTCTGCAAAGGGCTTTGAACCAGCTGCACATCACACACCCCCCCTGCTGAGCCACTGGCTCCAGGTACTCTTGCTGGGACAAGTTCATCCATGACTTTATGGGGAGCTGCTTAATTGAGCCTCATTACTTCAATTTCCTACTGACACTGTGCACCCTGTGAGGTGCTGCTCAGGCGTGGGGCAGGGGCAGGGGGTAGAGCAGCTGCCACTGCTCTGATAGAAGTGGCAGAGGATGAGCAATAACAATGCCCTAACCCATCACTATTACCTCTGTAGTTGGTGGCACTTATGAGGAGGAGCAAGCTGCTAATTTGACTGCCTTAGGAGGACATGCTTGTGTTGGCCATTGCAGTCCTCTCCTCTGCTGCACCTTGTGCCACAGAACTGACAAACTGCCACTGGCAGGTGCTGCCTTCGCTCCTTTTGGACTCCTGGTAATCTGTGTTTGTACCCTTTCTAAGCAGGTTGCATGCTTGGAAGCAGCTCAGCTAAATTCTCCCAAACAGGAGTATTTCCTTATTTTAATAGGTAATGGAAGCCCTCTGTTTTTTCCTTATTTTCAGTTGTGTAACCTGTGTATGCAACCTCAGTCGAGCACACCTCCAAAGCCTCCAGCTCTGATTCTGTGTCTTCAAGCATGTAAGCTCACAGGTAGATATAGCATTCCTGTTCATCCCTACTCCATTGGAATTTCTAAATGCCTGCTGAGAGCTTTGTTTCTGTAAATTGTCTTATTTTCTTAAAGACATTTTTTCATTTTTTTGTTTGATGTATTGTCCTCATTGTGAAAGGGGACCCAATGTGGAGTTTTGCTCCTAAAGGTAAATATGCAGCAACTACCACTTAATGCCAATGTTTCCAGAGTCCCACAAAAGCTGTTAGAGGAATTAATCACTTTTTTATTATTATTATTTTCATGGGACAGTGGGCAACATGTAAGAAAGAACTTAGGCAATGATATCTGTTATTATCACCTTTCTGAAACTCACCACTGCTGAGTGAAAATGAGCCTTGTGAAGGTAATCAATCACTGGTCACACCATGTGTGTTCCCTCATATAACATTAAGGGTAGAACTCATCACTTTGAAGAGCATCAACAGTCTTGTTCTGTGTCTTCAACACCAATTCTCACTCACACACTTCAGCAGGGGAGATGAAAGTGGTACTGTTTACCCAGGATGCTCTGGCTTTGCAGTTCACCACTCCCACTGCAAGCAATGACTGGCTGGGCACCCAGCAGACTGGCCAGGTAAGGACTTTGTGCTGCAAAGTGACATGGAGCTACTGTAGCTCTGCACATCAGGTGTGAAATCACACCCAGCATCGCAGCAGTACAAATTACAGAATACCATGGGATTAAAGGGAATTCCTTCCTTCACTGCTGCCTTCAGTCAGGTAGTATGGAGTTAATTCACGGAATAAGGAATTGTTTTGGAACACCCAATATAGCAGAATGCTGTGTGACCCCCAGAAACCCTGCCTAAGCTCTCCCAGAGGGTGTTTTAGATTTGGTGAGGGATAAACTTGGATAAATGGTGGTGTCTGCTGTGTTAAACCCTAGACATTGAACGTCTGGCAACCCAGGGTTGAAAGAAATGAAAGGGCCATGTTTGTGAGCTGAGGTTTCTTGTTTGGCAGCACCTGCGGGCAGAGCTAAGCTGGGCAAGGCAGTTCAGTCTGGGTCTGTCTTCTCTGCTGATCTGTATGGAAAGGTGTCCAGGTGATTTTCATGGCACAGGCTTTGCAGGAATGCAGTTGCTGCATCCTGTCACTGGAGACTAAGAGGCAGTGGCAGGTCATCACAAAGACACTTAGCTCATGTATTTTGACAGGTGAAGCTAAATAAAATGAAATAATTTGACAGGAATTGAAGTCAGAATGCAACAAAGGAAGAGACTTGCAGGAATATCTGGTTACCAGAGGGGAAAAAAAATTACAGGATGAGAAATGTACATACAAATAAATAAATAAAGACAGATATGTTTTTATAGATCAGTTTCAGCCTCAGAAGTTGGACTGGCTCAGCATTCTGTCTCCTGGCCTGTTTGGGAAGGGCAGTGCTACTATCACAGAGAGCACTTCCACTTTTTAACACTAAGTATGGGGACCCTTTGTGACTGCTCCTCCCTAAGGCAATAAAAGAAATGCTATATGGGGCACAAAAGCAACAGTGAATTTCTTAGCATATGGTCTTTTCCAGTGTGAGCACAGACAGCTTTCTGCTCTGAGGAAACAGGGGAGGGCTTTGCATCTAGTATTATCAAGTGGATAGTGACTTCCTTGACACTGTGTTGCTGGAAAAAACATAGAAAAAGAAAAAAAAAAAAAAAAAAAGGGGCCTACCTTTTGCATTAAAAAAAAACAAAACAAAACCAAACTAGATAGGCAGCGTGGAAAGCAAGCAACAGTAGGGTTTTCTCTTTAAAGATGCTGATGGCATAAAAGTAGAAAAGGCAGCATGTCAGTGCAGCTGTAGCTGGTCACAACATGAATGGCTGTTTCTGAGGACCACTGCTATGATCCTTGGGAGCAGTGTAGGGATGCATGGTGGTACCCAGGCCGATTAGGATGCACCAGCTGGTTAGTGGTACATGTCCCTTGGCTGCACACAGCAAACATGGGCCAGCTGTGAGAAAACAGGATGCTGGGCAGTGACAGTGCCTGAGGACTCTGCCAGACCTGGCACACAGCTCCAGGAGGGCAGGGGTTATAGCACTAGGGGCAACTGAGAGATTTGGGTCTGATACCTTGATACCCAGAGCCCCAAGAGTTGGCCAGGGGAAGCAGACTCTTGTGCATCAGTGGCATGGAGGTAGAGGTGATGGACTCTCCAGTATGAGAGTAGGTAGGAAGAGTATGTGTCACCAAGGCAGCTGTAGACATTATAGGAAAATGAAAAGAGAGCTTAATGTGTATATATTTAGACAGCTGAAGTGTGCTTTGGAGGTCTGAGTGGAGGATTTATAACGTGAACAAGCTGTTTTCTTGCAAAGATTGTTTTCTAATCTGTTTTGTTCTGAAAAACATTGGGTATTAAGCACTTTGTTGTTATTCTTTTGTGTTGTTTCCACTTGATTATGGATGTCTATGAAAAAATACATCTGTTACCAACTTTACTTGGATGAATTGCTGTCTGACGTGAACAGGAAATGTAGGCAGAGTCCTGGAGAAGTCATCGTTTGCTACAAATGCACATTCTTAATCACTTTTAAATGTTTCATGGCTCTCAGAGTTGCCATGAACTCTTTCAGATCCGAATTAAGTGTGAAGACAAATTAAGAAGGCCCACTTGATTTTGGAAAAAGCCTAAAAAAACAGCTCTAGAAATTGCAGTTGCTCCATTAGTCTCATTTCAGTCCTGTAGACTGCATAGGTTTGTGGCCAAGAAACTGCCAACATGCCACAGAAGAGACATTTTCGTTTGGAATTTGCCATGACAGTGTGCTTGGCACTGGAGATGGTAGTACAATGGGAGGTGAAGAAGGAGTCCAAAGCCAGGACTGGTGACACCTTTTCCCCTACCCAGCATGGACATGTGGCTCTTTTGCCTGTGTTATTTAGAGAGGTGGCCCTGACAGGGGTGCTCTGGTCCTTCTTGCTCTTGTCCCTCCCTCCCTTCTTTCTTTGCAGGAAGCAATTTTTCTTCTAAGGGAAGACCATCACATGGCAACAGTCAGCTACAACCTTCCTTCTGGTAGAAACGTGTTGTCAACAGGGACACACTTCTGTACCTTGTTGCATTCATCAGTTAATGTGCTGGAGGATGGTTTCACCTAAAGCAGGGGCTTCAGGGAAAGCTGGACTGGCCCCCTGATGAAGAGTAAAAGGCAGGTTGTCTGCTGTGGTAGCCAGGATTCAGTAGAGAAACACCCCATCTCCCATTCAGTCCACTGCCATTACCTGCAGACATTCCAGGTCTGTATGAATTGTAAGGTCTGTGGCCCTGAAAGTGTATTTCAACATTTGGAAAAGACTTAAGACTAAATTAGGCTCCACAGTAAAAGGATTTAGTTTTTGCAGAAATGCCTGCAACTTCTGTAATATCCCTACCTTTACTGCTTAGACAAAAATAGCTTTTGTTGAGGAACTTCTTGAGAGCTGAATGTAACTGAACTGAGAAGAAAGGGAACATTGTTGTTTCCAGACATTTTTCAGATTTATTTCCTTGTTCTGCTGATGTAAGTGTTGAAAAGATCATTCTAATATATAATTTGTTTAGTGCGCTATACAGGTGTCACAAATCCAATTAAAATCTGAAAACCACTGATTTTATATTATTTATAATGCTCACCATAAAAGAACACTGTATCATAAATGAAAGAAGATGATTTGGTCTTTAAGTTCTTCAGGTCAAGCCTGGGGCAAGAAGACCCTGAATCACTTTGGAAATTTTGGATGAAAACAGAAGATATGTTATTATTTAAAAAAAAAAATAATAAATTCCAGCTTTCCCATAATCTTAGGCACTGTGGCCATTATAAAGGAGAATTGTTTTTGTTATGCAAGTAGCAGAATGGGACACACAGACAATGTTTTGCAAAACTACCCTGGAATGATATTAAAAGCTTAAAATCTGTACACTAGGTTTGCTTTCTCTTCTTCAATCCACACTGTAGTTTTCAAACTTAAGAGATCCATGAGAAGTTTCAACCCAAGGTTGGAGAACCTTTCTTTGGAAACCTAAGGTCTTTCTTGTATTTATATTTAACCTTTTTACAGTACTCTTCAATACAAGGAGTTTTTAAGTTAGCCTGGTACAACCAAGAGGTTGATTGCTCCTTCTCTCCACTCATTTACGTTTAGGGATGGCTGTGGTTTTAATGAAGTAGAATATTCCAAATACTAATGGATCTTAAATTGCTTATTCTTACCAAGAGGTACTCCAAATAGCATATTTGTCTCAAGTGATATAAAGTGGTGACTTAATTCATGTACTTGTGTCAATTGCTTGAAGATACTGAGAATTAACTGCATTAGTGATATATTAGTTTGTTAGTTTGTTTTTTGGTGTTGTTTTTTTTTTTTTTTTTAACAAGTGCAGGAAAGTGCATAGGAATGGAGATTGATTTAACCTCTACTGCATGAAGAAAAGGAGAAATCTGGTGGATGTCCTACAAATGTCATTGACAAGGTTAGTGAGATCTTTCTCTTTGCATTCTCTGTCTATTCCTTGTGCTAATGCTTTGAGGCAGTTAAGATTCACAAAGCAGACTGTGGTAGCAAAATTTCTAAAAACACTAGATTAACCAAGAAGAGTTTATCTTCAGGACAGCCACATAAAATGAAGCTTGAAAATTCCTCCTCATGACCTGCACCAATTCAGGGATCACATTGCTCCAAGAACTTCTCCATTTGGGCTCCCAAACCTATCTGCATCATGTCCTGCAAAAGAAAGAAATACACAAGGACAAATGCACATCCCTGATATCTCAAACTTCCCTGGAGATCAAGGGCCAGAGCACAGTGTGATTCCCCAGCCTCAAGGTTCTTCTAAAGTAGCACAGAGCAACAGGTGGTGGCTGCTAATGTGCTGAATGTGGCTTCCCCCTGTGTCCAGCAATGGAAAACAAAGCGAGCAAGCGGATCCATGCCAAACACATTGAGAGCATGGAGCTTACACAATTGGGCTCCACCCACAT